>CALYCA010000506.1:10000-20677 GCA_944452715.1 Ophion slaviceki | reverse complement strand
TTCATTTTTTAGACCTGATTTTCCAAAAGGCCTCCGAATGCTCCGAAACGCACGAAACAGCCTAGACGATGAAAGTAGCAATTTGGAGTCGTTTAGTCGAGTCGTACAAAATATATACAACGATCTAACAACTGAATGCCTACTATTATTCAAAATGTTGAAATTGAATTCAAATGAGAGCTCCGATTCTCTCGTGTGATGGATAGAGCCTCAATCAGTTTCGAAACATGATACGCGTTTTTCTGAAGACCACGTTTTTCAAATCGGGAGAACGCACAATTCGACCAGTTTTTATCCGACCGGCTTGAAATTTTAACTGCAGTTTCTCAGATAGATTCTCTAAAAAAGTACACACGATTTTCACGATCTATCAACAATTCTCGTTTTGATAAACAAATTAAAGCCAACTTTTTAGCGATAAGAAAACAAATTTCATTCAAAATGTTGCCATTTTGCACCAAAAAAAACCATTTTTTAATAATTGTGTATACTTCTCTAGCAAAACTAATGGAAATGACGAAAACTTTTTCTAATTCTAGGTGCTGATTCCTTAAAATTCTGTGTAGCTCTAAGTGTAGCTACGACTGCGCCACCATTTTTTTCATATTTTTTCATGCCAACGCGTCAACACATGTAGAATAAACCCTCCAAACCTCATCCTGAATGCTTTTTCAGTATTCTCGAAAAAAAAATCCCGAAAAAGTTTCATTTTTCGTCGAGTCACATAAGAATAAGGCCCTACATGACAGTAATTTCATGTTTTATCAATATCAGTCAGTCAACAAGAAACTCAAATTTGGCAAAACTAGGTAACAATTTTGCATGAAACCCCGACCACCCGTCATTCAAATACTCCGGTTAGAGAAAATATTTATTAAGGGGTTAGGCCCCTTTAAAGGCCGAAAAAATAGGCTTTTTGGGTTTTTTTTTCAGAAAAAGTACAAAATAAATCGAGATTGTTTATGCATTTTTTACGTTGGCCGGAAACATAACTCAGACAATTTTCAACCGATTCACTTGAAGTGTTAAATATATCTTGAAAAATACATTGTCTATGGAAGTGCGTAGGATTTTTTTTATATTGCATAGTTCATTTCTTATTAACATTTATCTGACGATGCTTATTCAATTTTTTGGAAAGTGAAAAATTTGCCTAAAAAATCGCCATTGTAAAGTAAATCACTTCAAAAAAATTATTGTATACAGTCACTGTATGATAAACATCCTTTTTTGTAATCTCGATTTATTTTGTAGTTTTTCTAAAAAAAAATCCCCAAAAAGCCTATTTTTTCGGACTCTAGAGGGGCCTAAGGCCTTAAAAGAAATTATATAGAATAAAAAAGGCCACCGAGTGTTCTACAATAAAACTCGTCCACACGCAAGTACTCACAACTTTTTTGTAGTCACTTTTTGCTTTGAGCTTATTACGCATTATTGAAAATCTAACCGGATGCGACGAGTCCGTATATGCAACGCGATGACGCTGTCCTCCTCGCCCTTGTTCTTCGTATCAAATGGCGCAAAGCCGTGGGACTCGTGGACCGACAAATCATCCAGCGACTTCTACGCACTCGTTATTACCACGAGTCCGGAAAACGTTCAATGGCTCCATGAGCTGATGCAGTGCCTGGTATGCGGCACAGGAGAGTTCTCTTGTATGCGAGAAAGCTTTCGCATATGTATATATATATATATATATATATATATATATATATATATATATATATATATATATATATATATATATATATGTACATAAATTCTACACAGTTTACGGAGTTGTAACGATAACGCGTATTTATACGGATACGTGCACCGATGAGGTGAAATCCTTTATAATAGGATATTAGTGTGGAGAAGGCACGCACCTTTACCGGCTAATTATATCACTAATAAATTTGCATCTGCGAACATAGTATGTTACACTCTCCAACCACTTTCCCCCTTTCGTCGCCGTACACACACACATATATATATACATATATATATATATACGCCTGAAATTTCTGCCTTCACCTCCTCCCGTAATATACAAACGCGGGTAATATTTCTTCTCTCGCATCTGTCCGATCGTAAAAACATACTATAATCATAATAATCGTCACGATTATAGCGAACAAGTTTTTGGCCTCCGGTCTTTTTTCGACCCCGTAAAAATTGTTTGCAATGAAATGAAAAATAAATAAAAAAAAAACATAAAAAGAGAAGAATGTCTTAGGAAATGGGTACAAGATATGAGAGCGTTGGTGCATCCGAGCTCTCGCGCGTATTAACACGTCGATGATATTTATCAGGATAAAAGCACGGGAATTGTCATACACACATATATATATATATGCATGTATATGTACGTATGTATGTGTGTGCGTGTATATACTCACGGACGCGCGCATTTGGTTGGTGTGTAAACGACTACGTGATTTAACGCAGGGCTCAAGCAAATAATTGGCGTGACAATAACAGGATTTATTAACCCTTTACATCACCGTGTGACAGTTCTGTAACAAACTATCTAAGTCCTCAGAAAATCCCACATTGACATTTAATCCTTTTTTAAATAAATATCACACGACGGTGAAAAACCGTTCTATGGTTTTTCGTGCAATTCATGCCAACTACATTATGTGAGTTGGATCAAAATTCGTTCGAAGTTGACTTATCATGAGATTGGTAGATTCAAGTGTGCGTAAAAATTGCGAAAATCGAAAATAAATATAAAAACGACAAACGGTGTGCGAAAAATGTGGCGTGGCTTTGTGCTACGACAAGCAAAGCAACTGCTTTAAAGCATTCCATACATCATAAGGGTATGTTACGACACAATGTAACATGTCTGTCACACGCCCTTTATTCTGCCGTCATATGGAAGAAGGCGCCACCTACGAAAAAATCGAAAATGCGTTTTACTATGCAGAACGATGGGAAATTTTGTACTGATTCCAACGCTACCAAAAATGGCAATTTCGTTTTTCTTTGGTGAATGCCGCCTTCTTCCATATGACGACACTATTGCTTCATAATTAATTTTTTTTTAGTAATATCCACTATAGTCACCTTTAAAAAACAATTACGTTGTTGCGTTATGAAGGGTTAGATACCGAACGTTTTTTTAACGCGGTCCTCTAGTTTCTCGGCTGTTTTTTTACGGCTTTTTCAATAATTTTTTACGGGCAAAGCATCGAAATAATCAATCTCATTGTTTTTGCATAATCTTTATTAATATTTAAATAAGCTTTACAAATTTTTTGAAATCAACATATATAATAGAATAAACGTTATAGTGGCCGACAGGAAGACATCAAGTAAAAGAGGTGCTTGACGGTGACCAAGATTGCGGCTGTTCTGCTTATCTGAAATCAAAAAACCAAACGGCATTTTAATCTTCATATTTAAGACTAGCGATTGAACTAGAGTGAATTCTAAATTACAAAAATTGACTTTTTTATACACTTTTGAAAATTACATTCTATTTTTTATTCATCTTTTCTTAAGTTTTTCGCTCGTACAGAAAAAACTATCGAAGCAATCATGATAATCCTAGTTCAATCGCTGGCTTGTAACATATTAAAGATGCTGTATAAATTTGAACAAGATCGGTGCAGTAGTTTCTGAAATATCGTGGTCACCGTTTCGAAAAATGGTGTTTCGAGAAAAACGCGTTTGAAAGTATACCTGCTCCGTATACCTGCTCCGTGTACCTGCTCCGTTCCAGGGCCGTAACTTGTGAACCACTTCGAATATCGAAAAATCCTTTGGCACACATTTTCTACACATGTTGTAGATGTGATTTATGAAAAAAAATCGATTTTTTCGACCCGAGAAACTGGAGGACCGCCTTAAGGCCGTAAAAAATTGAGACCCACCATCTACGAGACGTGAGTCCAAAACGGATTATTATCGAACAACGAATAAAGCAGTTATTTTATGCCTAGAATTGTTATATATTATTTATTTCCCGATTTCCATTGTATTGCCTCCCCAATTTCCTCTCACTTCCTGCCCGCACTCCATAACGTCTCATACTAATTTGGAATACCATTTTGTTTGAGGCCTGCGACTTTTTTTCTGTAAGGTGTAAATCAATAAAACCTTCATAAAATTGAAGCAGTATTCATATACTATCATCAGTCTACAAGGCATAAAAAATAACTAAACATCGCTACTGGGTACAATTTTAGTTCGAACGCAAAATTGCACAATTCCGTTTTTGAGATAGGGTGCAGGTATTTTGGAATAGGAGTATTCCAAAATACATTCACCGTGCTTAACTTAGTAATGTAGGCTATTATCATTATGCCATTATTTTAAAATTAAATGTAAGACATATGATTATTTCTATAATCAGCTTTAATCAGTTTTTAATCAGTTTCAACAATTAAATTAACGGGTTATTGGCAAATATCGCAAATATAGAATCCACCTTTACAACCGACACATTCAACATGCACCACAATCTCACTCATAAAACATTGCACCCATTTACCCCCCCCCCCTGCCCTCCTGTTTTCAATGTACTTTCCTTTAGAGAAAATACACTCTGCATCAGCTGCGGGAGGTCTTCCACCAAATGAAGTTTCTAGTTCTCCTGGCGTACTTGAGTTACGCCAGTCATAAGAGTTGGAAGATTCCAAATGTTCAGTGTCATCGTCATCGCTTTCAATAAGTCTTTGTTTCTTGGTCTTTTTATCGTTTTCTTTTCCTATCTTGTCATATTTTGTCTTAGCCATCTCCGTTTCTTTTGTAGTTTTTGTCTTTGTGCCTTTTCCTCTATTATGAGTATTTTTTTTGCCTGTCTTTTTAAGATTTTCTGATCTGACTGTTTCTGTTTTCTTTAGGTTCGGTTTTTTCTGTTTCGACATAATCTGTAAATAAGATGAGGTCTCGAAATTGCTGAAAAATACCAACATACCAACAGACAAACTTTGCAGACCCTTTTATATATTAGTGAGATGGACCTACATCTAGTTACAAAGCTGATGGTAATTTGGAATATTCCAAATCATCATCAGATAGGGTATTCCAAATTAGCAACAAGACATAGTTGGGCATAAGCTCCATTTTTTTGTTTATAAATATACAAATCTTTGAAATCAAAGCAAAATACAAAGTTTATGATCTATTTTACAGTACTCATTAAGCTAAACAACATCATTATATGGAAATTTAGCGATTTGAACTCATTAAGGAATAACACCACTCTAGCGGCAGAAAATAAGGCCTAACTTGGACAATTTATTGTGAGAGTATGTTTATTTAAAACATATTAAAATATAAAAAAAAATATTATAAAAGTCATACAAAATTGCGGCGACAGAGCCCATCTTGAAAAACGTGTTTTTTACAAATATCTTCACGGGAGGACGGTTTTTTCGTAAAGTATAAGACCTGGAACAAAAACTAAAAAAAAATATAATCTATATTTTATTAACTAAGGTATTACGTAAAGATTTTTTTTATCCAATTTAGAAAAAATGGCCCACTTTGAAAGAAATAAATCGATTCTTTCCCCAAAAAATAAGCAGTGAATTGTTTATTAAAAAAAAAGTTTACATTTCATCAAAAAACGGCTACGTACTCCCATAGAGAATGTAATTACGAAGCTGCGATCAAAATTTCAAATCGATGCATGCAAAGGCGTTCGAGTAATCCGTCCTCCCAATTTGAAAACAGTGGTTTCCAGAAAAACGCGTTTAAAGTACGACGCGCCTGGAACAAGTCCGAGAAGCTGCGGCAAAATCGATAATTGAACCTTTTAAACAAAATGTTTCGCTACAGGACCAATTACATACTGTTTGTATGAACCCAAAGTATTTTTTGAGCAAAAAAAAACGATTTTTCCAAAATCCTAGAGTGGTGATATCCCTTAAACAGGTACCTCGAAAGTTTTCAAAAACAGTCCTTCACAATTCGAGCTCCGCTCCGCATCTTAGAAAAGTCGCCAACCAACTGGTGAACATATCGACAAGTGATGCCTTCTTTTAACATTTCACGGCGATAAAACCGAGATGGCGCTACTAGTTACCGTGAAACCCTGCTATTGCAAATTACCAGCAGTTATTCCAAATATCCTTCCTATCCTCTACTTCTCTGTAGATGCGTTACCATGTTAAGGGGTTACCCCCACTTGCGATTTTGAAAAAATCGATTTTTTTTATTGCATTTTTTTGAAGGATATGTATCCGGGCCCATACTTCTGTATGGGCCCGGCATAGATGACTCTATGTAAGTTTACAAAAAAAAATATTTTCTTCGTGTAAACTGAAATTGAAACTTTAAACGCGTTTTTCTCAAAATGGCATTTCTGAAGTCGGTGACCAAGATTACTCGAACACTAATGAACCGATCTTCTTGAAATTTTGCAGGCTTATTTAATACATAAAAATGTAGTCTTTAATCGTTCGATTTTTTTTCGAAAAAAAAATGGCCGTTTTATAGCTAAAAAACGGCCGTTTTTTTTCGTTAAAATCGAACCATTAATTTTGACTGTCCGCCATTTTGTGAAAAATGAATTTTTTTTAAAATCCTTCGATTAAAGACTAGTTTATACTTATATTTGACTAAATCCATCCGCATTTTTTTTTCAGATGATCCACTTCGCCGCAATGTTGGTTACCGCAAACCATGTATATAAAAACATTATTTCATTGACGGCCATTTGCCACTAAACAATGTAATATTTTTCAATAAAAAAATTACTGAAAGTTCTTCAAGATGTGTTCTTTAAGATGGTATATTGATCGATTGATAAAGTTTTGTAGTTTTCTTTAAAAAAACTCATGAAAAAGACCTTTTTTACGCTACAAGTGGGGGTAACACCTTAAACTACACACACGCAGTTCTCCTAACGCCATCTGTTGGAAAACAGCGAGAACTTATTCAACATCCTAGTAAATGTAGGTTAAAGATACGTTTTGGCGTCACGAAGTGAGAAAAAGTGTCATCTGGTTCTCGCCTCGTTGCATTTTGATCCTCTCGACGCCTCTGCGTGGCACATATTTATATTCCTGTCCACCAGATGGATTCCCCGGTGCAGAGGAGAGATTCGCGCCCTGGTCCTTCGAGAAAACGACGAAGGTTCTCCGCTCGAGCGTTGTGTGGCTTTCGAGCGCGAGGATATGATGCACGAGGTGTGTTTAGGCGCGCTATAGTGACGTGTATGCCCGAGCGAGTTTGGCGCGACGGGAGCCGTTTCGAAAGACAGGAGCGTGCTCATCGCTGTATTTCTGTCTCTCTCTCTTGTACTTTCTCTTCCTCGAACTCTCCCTTGCTTTGTCAGGGAATGAAATGAAAAAAGAGCAAGGCTGCGTCGGTGCTCCTTCTCTTTGGGCAGTGGCATTTCTCTCTCTCTCACTCTCTCCATCTCTCTCGCTTTCTCTGTCTCGGTCGATCTCACGTAACCCTAACAAGACCTGGGATAGAGCCGTCAGAGCCGCAGGGGGGCCACGGTTCCTCGCGAAGACCCCCTGCTGGCCGCCATCTTGGCTTTTATTAACGAGAAAGAAGTCGCGGTCCCGCGCGGTAACGGCAGCAAATCCGCTTCATATACGCGACCGCGACCACTTGTAGGTATAGTCTGTATTATTATTTTTATTATATATATAGGGTGGACCATTTAACGTGACCACTCCAAATATCTCCGTTGCCTTCAGAGTGACGAAAAAAATGTCAGGAGGTAATTTGATTGATTTCGAAGGGTCGATGATGGTGAAAAATTCTTTTTGGTCCAAGTAATCATTTTTACGTTCTCAAGGTCATCAATGGTTTTTCAAAAGGGAACATGTCTTTCTTTATTAAGACGTTGTAGCTAATATTCAGACGAATCCAATGACCTATGATATCATGACCTTGAAATGATTTTTCACCGAGATATCTTGGTGAAAACGTCTTAAGGGGCCACAGTAACGGGTATAAAATCATGTGCGAATTTAACAATTTTTTTTCGTATGAAAAAGTGATTCACTCATAAAATTGATTACACATCTATTTAGTATGAATATCAAGCTGTTAGAATTTTTTTTCCGATGTACAAAATGGTCGACTACTCGAAACTGCTCGAAACAGCTTTTTTCCAATTGACGTGACAAATAACTTCAACAATTTTCACTCGATTGACTTCAATATTAAAAGTTATGCTCCTAATTGCATTTCGCAAAGAAGTACGTACGGAATTTCTGATTAATCGAAAACTTTTCATTTTATGAGCAGTTTATGAGCAGTTGTAACGAAATTTTTCAATGAAAATTCATTTCTTAAGTTCGAATACCTACAACTTTTGAATAAAACAATATTTTTTAATTCAGTACGTACTTCTCTAGATATTCTAATGTAGATTGACGAGAATTTTTGTTTTTTGTTCTAGGTCAAAAATTGTGAATGCTAAATGTCACACCGCGGAGCGCCTAAAAAAAGATAACAAAAGAAAATATTGGTATTCGGCCATTTTGTACATCGAAAAAAAAATTCTAACAGCTTGATATTCATACTAAATAGATGTGTAATTAATTTTATTAGTGAATCACTTTTTCATACGAAAAAAATTGTTAAATTCGCACATGATTTTATACCCGTTACAGTGGCCTAACCCCTTAATAAAAAAAGAGCATCTTCCCATTTGAAAAACCATTGATGACCTTGAGAACGCAAAAACTATCACCTTGACAAAAATGAATTGTTCACCACTGCCCTTCGAAATCAATCAAATTACCTCTTGACATTTTTTCGTCACTCAACGGAGATATTTGGGGTGGTCAGATTAAATGGTCCACCCTGTGTATATATATATATATAACGGCCGGGAACCGCAACTCTGATATCGCATACACTACTGCCTGGGATAAAGCGCGTATGTGTGTGTGGAATTATACGCAAGGGACGAGAAATAAGTTCGAGTGATGTCTGCGGCCGGTTTATTATGGGAACGAATTCATTAAGAAATCACCGCGGGCGTGATCCTCGAGAGTTCGCGCGCGGCCTGAGCTCATCGAGAAGTCGCCGCTATTGTTGGTTTACTCTTGCAGAGCGCCAGGAAGCGGGTCGCTCAATTATTTCGTACAGGCACAAAAATTGGGACGTTTATTTCGTTTTATCTCATTGTCGATGGTTTCGTAGAGCTGTGGCGTTTGTCCGTCAATTTGGGTTTTTTCGAGGCTGCAGTTCAGCTCGAAGGGTTAGAACACGATGCTGAGGCAACAGCTGCCGTCTTTGGAAAAATCTACTTTTAGTATAATAATAAGACTTTTGTGCGGCCGGATACTTCATTGAAATTTTGGTAATTGGGGAAATGGACGAGCGGTGGAAAAAAAAGTTCGTTTTTCGACGCAAATAAACACACTTTTATCATTTTTTTATTAACAAATGGATCGACGTATGAAAAGATCATCTGGATATACGATATGGACTGTTATTACCTATACTCTGTCCGAGTTTGAAGTGAATCGGACGAGTAGATTTTGAGATACGACTTACACCGTTCCGTAAAACATAGCGTTTGAGAACAACGCAAAAGCAAAAGTAAAGCGATGTGCCGTAGCACAGTGAGCGATCTGCCAATTCACACAAAACGTCATAACTCGCCTTAGTCTTTTAATTTTCACAAAATCTTTGTTGCAAATTAAATTTAAGAACTCAGGCCCTGCAACTATGCAACAAAAACCGATAGAAATTTCAAGCTTATGCAGACCCTTGAACGCCTCGTTAACACACTCATAATATATTTGGCCACGATTTCGACACACTGGGTCAATTTGACCCGGAATACTTCATCCACCTGCTATCAACAACCCTTCGGTTGGTTTTTGTCAAATAATATCAGGGATACACTTTTAACATTTATTAGGGGCTTAGGCCACAGTAACGGGTATAAAATCATGTGCGAATTTGACAATTTTTTTTTGCATGAAAAAATTATTTACTCATAAAATTAATTACAGATCTATTTAATATGAATATCAAGCTGTTAGGAAATTTTTTTTTTCGATGTTCAAAATGCCGATTACGAATCTTTTCTTTTGTTATCTAACAGCTCCGTGGCGTGACATGTAGCATCCACAATTTTAGACCTAGAACAAAAAACAAAAATTCTCGTCAATCTACATTAGAATACCTAGAGAAGTACGTCCGGAATTTAAACAGATTGTTTTATCCAAAAGTTGTAGGTATTTGAACGAAAGTTTTATGCGAAATTTTATACGGAAATTCACTTCTTAAGTTCAAGTACCTACAATTTATGAATAAAACAATATTTTTTGAATTCCGTACGTACTTCTCTAGGTATTCTAATGTAGATTGACGAGAATTTTTGTTTTTTGTTCTAGGTCTAAAATTATGGATGCTAAATGTCACGCCGCGGAGCGCCTAAAAACATAACAAAAGTAAATATTAGTAGTCGACCAGTTTGTACATTGAAAAAAAAATGTGTAATTATTTTTATGAGTCAATCACTTTTTCATACGAAAAAAATCGTTAAATTCGCACATGATTTTATACCCGTTACTGTGGCCTAACCCTTTAATATGTCTGCATAATTGAAATTCGAAAAGTATGCAATTGAATTGTTGCAAAAAATATTGACAACTTTCAATGTTGCGTTAGTGAACATTTTGTTTCAAATTCGTTGGGGACAAAATGACCCAGTCTGTCAACTTAGGGTTGAAAATCATAATTCCCAATGTATACACA
>CALYCA010000506.1:0-5000 GCA_944452715.1 Ophion slaviceki | reverse complement strand
TCGACCTGAAATTTGGAGAGCATACTCAGAAAATATGTCTTCACGGAATGACGGATCGTTTTTTCGATAGATACATTTTTGCATTTATTATTTATCTTTTTATGCGAAAAAAAACGCGAAAATTCGATTTTTTTTAAATTGCCGCCATTTTCCGAAATTTGTACTAAACGAAAAACCCATCCGTCATTCCATGACCAAAGGGTCACAGATTGATAATATGCTTTGAATTTGTGTTTCAGATCAACAAAGAGGGGGCAGTGATGTCAGCCGTTTACCTCTCGCGATTTGAGGACCTGTTTCCGCGGAGCTGCAACGGCCGCCATTTTGGTTTTTTTTTCAAAAAAAATTTTTTTTAACGTTCTGTATATCATGAATAAAAGCAAGAAAAAACCGCACTCAAAAAGCTTTACTCGTTTCCTTAAAAAAAAATAAAATGTAAACACCTGAAATATGGCACTCCAAGGACAAAGTCTCCGTGAACCGACTTTGAAAATGCTAAGTGTGAGAAAAACGCGTTTAAATGTTTCAAAGATTGCTACACTAGAAAATAAAAAATTAAACATCAATAAATGAGTGTTTTTTTCACATACTTACACAGAATCATCGATGCCAGGCTCACAAAGCATTCATATCATAAAATAAAAAGAACGTACCACACCCCCCTCCTTAAGGCGAGCGAGTTAAGAAACACAATTAGCTTGTGGAGAAATTGGCATCTGAAGATTAGATCGAACAAGATCGAATCAGCATTTCGTTTCCGACCCTGCCATTCATCGAGCAGCCATCGTTTCATTGGAACCTTTTTTTCGAACGCGTCCCCAAAGTCGCATGTTCGATCCCCCGCAATTTCCCCACCTAGAACCCTTGGTACCTAGGAACGTACACGCGACTGCAGCTGCGATGTCTTGCGCTGTGACGAGGCTTAATTATCTCGCATCGCGCCCAGCGTGAGCCCTTTCCGGGTATTCGAAATTTCTCCGCAGCCCCGTTTTTTTTTCTCACCTCTGTGGGCGTTGATCTCGCGCTTGCTCCCCCGTATTCCCGGAGGAAAGTTCAACTCTCTTCATCAACATTCCATGGAAGGTGGAATAAGCCGAGATCGGAAATCTCCGGGCGCGACGGTGGAGAGTTATGGGAAACCTATACCTTATACTGGAAAGCAGGCGAGTGAGCGAGAAATTCCACGGGGGAATGAGTGGAAGGAGCACGTCTGGTTACCAGGTTGTATTCGTATGTAGTCGTAGACAACCGCCGCGACTGAATTCATCCCAGTGGTCCTTCTGCCTTGACTGCAACTAACCGTTGAGTTCCGAAACAAAGGGCAATTTGTTCGCTGATCACGTTTCACATTTCTCCTTCCCATCGGCCTAAACGAGGGTACAAGTATCCACGCTCCAAATGAAGGCGCGTGACGAACCGGATGGCCAAGAGCTGGAAGATCGAGAAGGCGACAAAACGGAGAGTTCTCCCCGGGGATGTAAGATGGAGAATTGAAGATTCCATAACGCTCTCGCCATTGCTTTTTCCCCAAGATCGGAAAAACCCTGAAGAAGTCTTCCTCGAGCCTCCCATCAGCAGATCTTATGTTTTTGTGCGCCCGCAATCATGTACGCGTTGTACGTATGAGAGTCCTACGAGGGTAGAAAAAAATTCAGATTTTACCCCATATCTCGCAATGGAAACGAGAGATTCGTGCACTGACAAAAAAAAACAATTGAATAAAAAAAATATTTTGGTTGATCCAGAGAAATGTGCTGCTGCGCCACCGATATATGAGATTGTTACAGTACTATAAAATATTGGAAAATGTGATTGATTGAAATAACATATTATTTTATTTGAAAAAGCTCTTCTGTTCTCTGAATATCTACATTATCCTTCAAATAAAATTATATTCTATTGAAATCATTCTATATACAATCCATAGATGTATGGATGAAATAATTAAGCGCTTGCTACAACATTGTTTATTTCGTACAAAAATATAATCAATGGAATTGGTTATTTCTTTCCTGCATTGAAACGAATATGCCATGGGACGTAAGTTTTTCAATTTGTTTTAAATGTTAAATAAAAAGTGAGCTTTCGAATGATCATCCACGATAACAGTGGAGAGAATATCAGATATCCATAGGAATATCCATGGAGAGAATATCAGATATTCAACTGATAAGAACAGATACTACACTTTGATCTTAGCCACGGGCCAAGAAGCAATACTCTTTAGAGCTTCTCCGGCGCTTAAGGCGGTCCTCTAGTTTCTCGGGTCGAAAAAATCGATTTTTTTTTTCATAAATCACATCTACAATATGTGTAGAAAATATGTGCCAAAGGATTTTTCGATATTCGAAGTGGTTCACAAGTATAAATCACATGCGCGAACTTTCAAACGCGTTTTTCTCGAAACACCATTTTTCGAAACGGTGACCACGCTATTTCAGAAACTACTGCACCGATCTTGTTCAAATTTATGCAGCATCTTTAATATGTTATGAGTCAGCGATTGAACTAGGATTATCATGATTGCTTCGATAGTTTTTTTTTGTACGAGCGAAAAACTTAAGAAAAAATGAGTAAAAAATAGAATGTAATTTTCAAAAGTGTATAAAAAAGTCAATTTTTGTAATTTAGAATTCACTCTAGTTCAATCGCTAGTCTTAAATATGAAGATTAAAATGCCGTTTGGTTTTTTTATTTCAAATAAGCAGAACAGCCGCAATCTTGGTCACCGTCAAGCACCTCTTTTACTTGATGTCTTCCTGTCGGCCACTATAACTTTTATTCTATTATATATTTTGACTTCAAAAAATGTGTAAAGCTTATTTAAATGTTAATAAAGATTATGCAAAAACAATGAGATTGATTATTTCGATGCTTTGCCCGTAAAAAATTATTGAAAAAGCCGTAAAAAAACAGCCGAGAAACTAGAGGACCCCGTTAAGTAGATTTTCGGTTCGCGCTACGCTTTCGAGAAACGAGCGCGCGTGCGGCTTCTAGCGGTTACTCCGAGAACTACGGGTTTCCACACACCTATAATTTCGGTGGCGCTCGGCCATGATTTGGTTGATTTTTTTCAACCAAATGCGCAAGAAACAAATTTTATTTTCGCATAATTTTTTAACCAGTTCAGACACTTGCTTATATTTTTCAATCAAAATAAAATATTAATATTTTAACGAATAATGTACTAGAAAATCAATATCGGTTATGGTGAAAAAAATAAAATAACATATTTACTCAATAGAAATTTTATCTGAATCAAACGAGCGAAATTCAATTTTTGTTGTGTACTCGAATCAACAGTATTCATGTTATGAATTGAAACGCTTTTTTTGTTCGTTGCAGAAAGTGCATTCAAAACTATATAATTTTTTTCGCGATAATTTTTTAGATAGTTTCAAAAATATATTGTTCTCGGCTAACAATATATTTTTTGAATGGAAAATAAAACTTTTTATTTTATCATGTTATTAAAGTGTTTTGTTTGGATTAATAAATGTTATATTAAATAAATAACTAATAAATGTTATAATAAACTATCACGTTATTGAAGTGTTTTGTTTGGACTAATAAATCCGATTAATCCGACCAACAATTTTACAAATGAATCAACGGAATTTCATTTAATAACACTAATGATTTTGGATGAATGATTCTTTTATCTCAGTGTGTAAATATAAACTTGTTTTGTAGCTTTTTTAATCGACTAATCGATTTTCGACTGGAAATTACTCCAGGAATTATGTAACCTGTAAAAAAACCAGTAAAGTACACTAAGTAGTTTTGTTTCAACTTTCCTCATATCGAGGTAAGTTAAAACAGCTATGAAGGTGAGTTGAAACGCCTGGGAATTGGTACAAAATATGGGTATAAATTATGTCAAAAAACATTGTTTTAAAAAAACTTTATCACAATTTTAAAAACTTAACCTCGACATTAATCTAATTCTTACTTTTTAATTCAGTCTGAAATTTTTTTATAACTTCCAACTGAAACGAATATAAACTCACGAATCTCACGGAATTAAATAGTGAAATATAGCAAACCGAAAAATAAATTGAAGGAGAAACTTTATGGTAAGAAAGCAAATCAATCTCTATTCTGACAAACAACTGTGACATACATATGATAGTTCTCCACCAGTGCAGGCTTCGTGCGACCATGCTTTGCACTGCAGGCATTGCACCCACTTTTCATTTGACCTGCTGTTTGAATACAATTCCATACAACACACGCAAAAATACTCTTCCTCGTCTTCACTTTCCACGTTCTCTTTGTGCTCGATCGTTCGCCCCTTAGAGTAACCTCTTCAGTGGCGAGCTCATATATTTATCGGCTCGCCATGCCTCTATCCGTTTTCCTAATATATTCATCCGGTATCTGAAATAAAACAAATGCTAGCCTTGCAAACCACACCACAAAATATAAACGTATGAAAACATTACTGCAACCGCGGTAAGTTGAAACACCCCTTTTCCAACCCTCCTAAGTGTCAAAAATGCGATGCCACTTGATTCGGAACTTACTATTGATCAAGAGTATTGCAAAACAACGAATTCAATATGACAAATCGAATGCCAAGTTAGTAAGCTTCCAAACAATGCACATCACATACCATCAAAAATATAAACAAGGCAACAAGCTAAATGAAAAGTACCACTAATACTTACTTCTGCCAATTTTTTTTTGGCGCGGCTGTCGATGTGACGCACTGAACTCGCAAGAGCACAGGAGCGAACTGACAAGCGGCGCGCGTCGTAGCAACGAAAGCATGGCATTGTTGCCAGCTCGCTAATAATCACATCTACCGAGCCATTGACACTGTTTCAACTTACCTCTGTGTCAACCCTCCTAGGTCTCCCCTACCATCGTTGAAAAGATTCCACCTCGTCTCCTCGTACTGATGCTGCATCGGAAGACTCTGGGTCTCTGGGTCTCTTTCCTCTTCGGTGTGCAGCGTCCAATGCGTACCTCAACCGATTCCCAGAACCGTATCTCGT
>CALYCA010000505.1:0-18234 GCA_944452715.1 Ophion slaviceki | reverse complement strand
GGAAGGGAGTGAACAAATCTTCGTTATATCGAGGATTTCCTTATATCGAGGTTCGACTGTACAGACATTCCCAATCGATTAAAAAGGCCGACGAAAAATCATCGTTGCTTTTCAATTAATTTCATTCTGTTGGAATCGACACAAATTGTTCTCATCAAAAGCGAAAAAAATCTCACTCGAGATAATCAGACTTCGATCGCGAAAAATAACAATATTCGTACGTATATCGATAAGGATTGATTCTCCTTTATTCGAGAAATATAGTCTTCATTAAGGCGAAGAAAAAGTGTTCGCGGCTTGGCGTATTCATAGTAGCCGTATACGAGGGAACTGCACTAATTGGCTCCAACATCCTCGTAGCAACCATAATCTCCGATGAAATTGCACTTTGCGTCGTTGGAATGCAACGAAAATTATTATTTTCAAGGGGTTAGGCTACGATGACGACCCGAAAATCAGGGTTATTAAGAAAAATTCATCATGAAAGATTAAGTAAGATCATTGAAAAGTCGTTTGGAGATTTATTTGTATCTACATTATTAACAACGTTTCATACTAAATTTCATTTTAAAATATGAATAAATGAAAAAGTTATAAACAATCTCGTGAAGGACCTTTGAAGGTGAGAGGCTCTACGGTGTACGTGATTTTGGGCACCCGGTTGATCTGAAACAATAAAGAAACCAGTTTTTAAAAATAGGTCATATTGACTAAGACTTGACCGAGTTTTTTTTTTATTATCGCGATTCAATCGTCGAAAAAAATTTAATTAAAATTCAATTATTTTGCGACTTTTCGAGGAAAAATGCCATCGTTATTGTTAACAACCAATGAAAAAAAATGTTAAGAAAAACGTTGGTCAAGATTAAAATACTATTACACTGAATAACTGTACCAAATTTCAAGTCAGTCGGTTTATTACACCGTTTAGTACACCATTTTGAAAAACAAAGTTTCGAGAAAAACGGGTTTAAGGGGAGTGATACCTTTAGGCGTGGAAAAATTGCTGATTTTCATGATTTTTATTAAGAAGGAAAGATTTCTTGACCATTTTTTGAGACTAGGGTATGCTTGATTATTACTTTTGGCAGTAACATGGTATTTTTTAAATTAATCTTTCAAAATGACCGAGGAATGGCGCAGTGTTATAAACGGGTTGCCGCTGATATTGTCGGACGGCGTGACACGTAGCGTCGGCGGGATTAATTTGGTAAAAAACCAACGAAGATTTTTCTCTCATTAACACTCATACGCAGAATATGAACCAATAAAAAGTGCGAAATGTTGAAAATCGATTGAATGGTACGCTTGGAAACAAAAAGATTGAATTTTCCGAAATAATGGCTACATTTTGCAATCAAAAATGCTTCTTAAAATTTTGTTTGAAACATTCAAGGTCATGTTGTAGACAATAAGGTTAGAAAGATTAATACCAAATTCCATCGGAATTGGTCGATTAGTTTTTTAGCTATACGTCACCCCAGTTTTGAAAATGCATTTTTAGAAGACCGAGCCACGCCTCCGTCATCTTTAAAGACCAATAAAAAAAACCATGTAACAACCAAAAGTAGTAATAAAGCATACCCTAAGTCACAAAAATGTTGAACAAATTTTTCCTCCTAAAGAAAATCATGAAAACCCGCCAACATTTTCCTCGCCTTTTATCTCCCCCTTAAACTTTGACTCCCAGTTCTATCGTTGTAACCATGAGTGTACCTTCAACCCGCGATTCCTGCACCACACGCTGGACCTTCGCCTTCAATTTGAGTTGCCTCAAGCGACGAACCAGTGGTCGTCGTATTCACAGTAACCCCTTAATCGCTCTAATTTGTTTCAACAAACCTTTGCTATGAGAATCCCGCAACAATTTTCAACCTGCTTACTCAGAAATCTAAAATCCGCATATAAAAACTAAATTGTATCATGATAAGAATGAAAAGAGAGAAAAACTTAAGTACCGGAATCTCAGTCCGACCCCCCCCCCCCCTTAATTCCGTGCAACGATACGCCCGGCTCATTTTCATTCACGCCAAGGCTTCATTTTTACCAACTCACAAAGGATTTTTACCCCATTTCGATCGTTCGCAACGAGCTGCCTGGTATGGAACTTACAATTAGTCAAAGTTCCATTGACGTAATAAACAAGGAATAATTCTGTAAGAGGGTTGCACGAGCGGACAGGATTGCTCGTCGAAAGCGAACGCACATACGGGGAGAAGAGAATTAACCATTAATGTATGACGATACTGAGGATCTATATATATATATATATATATATATATATATATATATATATATATATATATATATATATATATATATATAAGAGCGGAGCATGTTGCGTATAATAGAGGCCAGAGGCTCCAACGGACAGAGAGTGCGAGCGACGTGCCTCGTGTTCGGAGTGGCCTCTATACAACTATCACCATGGTCCGTGTGTTTCCCGAGAGCTAGAACGTACATCGGTGTATATAACCCTACGAAATTTGACACCGAGATCCTGTCGTATGTGCCAAGGCCATGGACGCTGGGGCGTATGCTCATCACCCACACACACACACATACACACATATGTACAAGCCAAATACTCAGGCGTGTACAGTTGTTCGAAATACTCACCAACACTCTAGTCCAGTAAAAGCGACGAAAACCCAGCACTTTTTAGCGTAGAATATGAATTTTTGACCGAAGGTAGATGGTTGCATACTAAAAGTGACCCCGATAAAATGTTGCCCCTCAACGCGCCTCAACCCTAAGAAATAGGGGTGGCGAACGAGAAAAACTATCGAAGAATATTATATCCAAATTTGGACAAAATCGGAGCCGTTTTTGAGATACATCTGGCGCCGACTTTGAAAACTATGTTTTGAGATAATCGCGTTTGAACTGCTTCCAGTCGACGAATTTATTTTTGAAAATTCCCAAACATACCTCCGTGTACATATTTTTCAATAAAAAAAAAACCGGATCCAATCGAAAGATTAGTTTTTGAGATAAAAATTCCCGAAGTTTACCTGTTTGCCTCGCCGTTTACTCAGGTACCTTCCTTTAAGGAGGTTGGAGCGATTCAATTGAGTCAAATGACGATTTATTCATTTTTTTTCTTCAATCAACCTCAGAAAAACGCATACGAGATACAGATTTATTCTGTATATGCTAATTTTTTAAAATATATAATTGAAGGACAAAATTATGCATTTTAATATTTTTATTACGTAAAGTATAAAAACTTTTGTGTTACTACCGACTTGAAAAAGTATAACATTATCGATGTTTATTATGAAAAAACTACGACAACGAATATTTTATACGATTCACAATGAATTTGTGAGTAATTTATAATTATGCCTATTCATGTTTACGTCACGAGATTATTGGCCCATGGTTTACGATGGGCAAGATGAGGATTTTTTTCTTCTAAATGTTTACAAAGGTTCAGTTTGCGTTAATCCGCTGTCATAAATGGTTTATCTTGGTGCTAAATAACAAAAAAAAAAATACATAACCTTTAGTGTGAAAGTCTTGCTCATTTAACCATACGTTAAATTACATGCATTAAACTATTTTTTATCTCTGGTGTTTGGTGGTGAAAAAAGTTCAAAAAATTCGTAAAGACTCAGTATAGTCTAAACAATAACATAAATTTTTTCATTAAATTTAACCTTGGATTGTGGCTCACGCTCCAACCTCCTTAAGCAGGTCTGTACATGGCCGATACTCGGAGCGGTGAGCGCTTAGGCGTCCACTAGCTGGCAGAACAGTGAACAGAAGGCCGATAATTCTCATAATACAGTAGGGGAATTGTGCTTACGATGACATAGTCGGATAAGACGACACACCCTGAATACCTTTTCAAATATTCGCGCGATACGAGTAACGATGACGTTACACGGTCGACCAATGAGTGTTGCTAGTAGCGGAATCTACCATAGCCGTCGGTGAACGCGAGCTTTTACGTAGTAAATATGTTCGTGATTTTGAAATGCAAAAAAAACTGACCACGTTATTATCTGGTGCTAAAAATACCCGTCGAGTAAGATTTTTTCTAGTTGAACTAATTTATTCATAATCTAGGGTCATAGTACTTCACAAATACTGCACAACGGATATTCGAACTCCAGAGTTGTTGTCACGACAAATAAACAAAATCTGCATTCACTCATGGGTAAGTTGACATACCAGACGTCAGTGTAAGATGACACACTGTGTCATCTTACCCTGCTGCGTATAAAACCGGATATAAAATCAGGATTCTTGGCTTATCGTTATAGGATGCCTGGCTATTATCAACGAACCTTGACACGTAAGAGCTGATCACGAGAACACGTGACGAAGACCATTGAGGCTGTAGAGAAGAATAGAATGGGTTGGCTTTTAGCATCCAAACATTTTAAGGGAGACTTTGTCCTTGGAGTGCCATATTTCAGGTGTTTACATTTTATTTTTTTTTAAAGGAAACGAGTAAAGCTTTTTGAGTGCGGTTTTTTTTTCCTTTTATTCATGATATACAGAACGTTAAAAAAATTTTGTTTTGAAAAAAAAAAACCAAAATGGCGGCCGTTGCAGTTCCGCGAAAACAGGTCCTCAAATCGCGGGAGGTAAACGGCTGACATCACTGCCCTTTGTTGATCTGAAACACAAATTCAAAGCATATTATCAATCTGTGACCCTTTGGTCATGGAATGACGGATGGGTTTTTCGTTTAGTACAAATTTCGGAAAATGGCGGCAATTTAAAAAAAATCGAATTTTCGCGTTTTTTTCGCATAAAAAGATAAATAATAAATGCAAAAATGTATCTATCGAAAAAACGATCCGTCATTCCGTGAAGACATATTTTCTGAGTATGCTCTCCAAATTTCAGGTCGACATGTTAATTACAGCGGTCAGGAGAATGTCAGCCATTTTTAAAAACGTGTTTTCGAGAAAAACGCGTTTAAAGTTTTGTAATGTGTTTACACAAATGTGTTTATAATTACCGCTAATCGGCAATGCCTGGTCCATAGAGGCATCCCTCCTCTTCTTCTAGCTGCTCATGTTGAGCCGCTAACATCTCCCGCTGCTTTCAAGGACAAAGTCTCCGTTAACGTGTCGCAGGCAACACTTCATCGTCACTATAATAATGTTCCAGTAAATATTGGTCGCTATAAACTAACCTTTAATCCAGAAATTAATGTATGTGAGCATAATTTGTTCAACTTGTGTAAGATGACATACATATGTCATCTTAGACCGAAGTATGTCGTCTTAGGCCGGGGCTACACTATGCGGTTCTATCGGAGCGTTTTTGCCGCATCTATAGTGTATGCATAGTTCAAGACTTATGTTTCACTATAGATCCGGCAAAAACGCTGCGGCAGAACCGCATAGTGTGGACCCGGCCTTACACACGTCGACCTACATGTGGTTTTTTATTGTTCCATTTTTCATTTAAGCAACTCATGTCCTGAAACTGGTTCTATTTCGTTATAATGATAAACCTTTCTCGACATACGGCTTGGCTTCGAATTCATACGTACTCACTTGTTCTAATATTTATCGTAAATGGTAAAGTATGTCATCTTAAGCACTCCCCTGCGGGTTTTCAACAGTTTCTTCGTACCCTCGGCAAATGGGGTATGGTGTAACGTGAGGCGGGAGCCTGAATTAGAAGGTCTGAAAAATCGTTTTTTTTTAATTGCTGAAAATCGATGGATAAATTATCCAGTAATAAATTTTAAAAGTTACAGAGGCCAATTGTAAATATTTCCGATGATACAAGGCCAAAAGCAAAGTTTTTTTCTCCAGGATTCATTTTCACGAATTTTCTTCGAAAAAAAAAAAAAAACTAAACGACGTATTGAATCAAACCAAAGTTTATCTTCTTCAGTATGAAGATCTCCTCTAAGTGAATTAAAAAAGTCGTTGAAAAAGTCTCTTTAAATCATCTTTATAGCACGTTAAAGTGTTTTTTTAACACATTTTTTTTTCAAACCTGAGAAAAGTTATAACTTCACGATTTGTTCAGCTTTTTCTTAATTCACCTAGAAGAAAAATATATGACAATTGAAAATTTTATTGGTTTATTTGGTTCAGTCGAGAATAACGAGCTGCATCTTTCCCGCCGATTGGGGACTGCATATCATCATAAAGGAATGTTACGACAATATGTAACATGTCTGTCACACTTCTTTTATTGCTTTACAGATTTCTTCTAGCTCCCTTATCGAATTTTTCAAAAACTAAAGAATCCGTGTTTTTATTTATTTTTTAAAACCTATCAGACAGTCAACTATTTTTAAAGTTTCGTGCTGTTGAGTCACGAAGGATTAATTCGGTATGGCACTAAAATCCATTTCCGACACACACACAAGCCAAATCAATCGAGGCATTATCGAGTGTCAATTTTCAACAACTCTCCATCACATTTGTGGGCGATAAAGCTGCACACGCACAGTTCCGAACGCGCGACCCACCATTGTTTTTTAACGCTTTAAGCACATTTCGTATATTACATGCAATTCACGAGTTGTACAAACTTCACCGAAGGGGCGGGACGGTTCGGTTTTGTCGTCGCGTATTATACATACGTGTTATACGTGCTCGTGTGGGTCTCTCGGGATCGTGATGTTTTGGCTAGTGACGTCATCGTCCTAACCAAGAAACGACAACATCACGTACGGAGGAAAAAAAATGGAAATCAACCCGGAACACGATGTAGACGTGCCTAAAAGCTCATTTTTTTATTCCTCTATTTCGATAAACGAACTTTAGTCTCGAAGAGAAAAGCGGTCGGTGCTGGGGACAAGAGAAGAAATGTTTTTCTTTGGGTACACGCCGTCGGATGGCGATGAAAAAATTTTGAATTAATATTTATTCTATAAGGAAGTAAAGAAACTGCAAAATCACGACATGTCTCTTTGAGGGGTGGTTTCTACCCTTGAACCTGTTTTTCCGCTGATAACAAAAATACGCGTCTAACAGTTTTCAGTGCTTTATCACATATATGAGTTTTAAGGGGTTACCCCCACTTGCGATTTTGAAAAAATCAATTTTTTTTATTGCATTTTTTTGAAGTGCAATTTGAAGTGCAGTTTTTTTTTGATGCCCGGAATAGATGACTCTATGTAGGTTTACAAAAAAAAAAAATATTTTCTTCGTGTAAACTGAAATTGAAACTTTAAACGCGTTTTTCTCAAAATGGCATTTCTGAAGTCGGTGACCAAGATTACTCGAACACTAATGAACCGATCTTCTTGAAATTTTGCAGGCTTATTTAATACATAAAAATGTAGTCTTTAATCGTTCGATTTTTTTTTTTCGAAAAAAATGGCCGTTTTATAGCCAAAAACGGCCGTTTTTTTCGTTAAAATCGAACCATTAACTTTGACTGTCCGCCATTTTGTGAAAAAATGAATATTTTTTAAAATCCTTCGATTAAAGACTAGTTTATACTTCTATTTGACTAAATCCATCCGCATTTTTTTTTCGGGGATCCACTTCGCCGAATTGTTGGTCACCGCAAACCGTGTATATAAAAACATTATTTCATTGACGGCCATTTGCCACTAAACAATGTAATATTTTTATATAAAAAAAATACTGAAAGTTCTTCAAGATGTGTTCTTTAAGATGGTATATTGATCGATTGAAAAGTTTTGTAGTTTTCTTTTAAAAAATTCATGAAAAAGGCCTTTTTTCCGCTACAAGTGGGGGTAACGCCTTAACAAAATCGAAGGCCGACACTTGAGTGACGTTCATGTTAGTCAGAAATTTATTTTTAATTACGGCTTTGCTCGAAATAAAATTGATTTGATCAAGTCTGATGAATGTTTTGGTAGAAATATATGAGAATCTATTCTCGAAGAAATTCTCTCGGTGTACATGAATTAGTTTATAAAACTCCATAGAAGATCAGTTTATAATTAGATTCAGACAAGATCGTCGGAGTTTGAAAAATAAAATTAATTTTCTTCATTCCACGTATGTAAATGTGCAATACCCTTGCAACCTCTCTCTACAGTTTGAATTAGCGCAGGGACGTTCTTCCGAAGAAACTTTTCCACTGGATAATTTTTCGCCGTAGGATCTGGTAATGAATAAATTTGGCATTCCGTTGGCAAAATGTCTCTCGGGTTATCGAGGCTGAGTGGCCAGTTTAGGGCCGCGAGGAGGAAAACGCATCGTCTAGTGCTAATAGGCTTTCAGTTGCAAACTCGATCTCTATGTCCCATTCGGTTGACACAATTTAAATGTACCGAATACAAATGTACACATGCTGGGGTGAACATAAATTATCGTGGTGCGACTGAGCCGAAGTGAGGGCTGCGGACCAACGGGAACGTTTCCCCGTGGTAATGCAGCCCCGTAATTACAAATTTGCGCGTTATATATAGGGTGTCTCGAAATGACCTGACATTTAAATTTATCAATAAAACGTATTATTTACTTGAAAAGTACGATTTTTTTATTTTGATATACGAGGTGTGATAAAAAAAATAAGGTGACTTTTTATTTTTCTCGAAAAATATTTATTTATTCATCAGTATCTATTTTGTCCCCTTCAAGGTAATCCCACTCAGATATAATACACTTCTGCCAGCGCTTTTTCCAATCCTCGGAGCACTTCTGATATGCGCTTTTTGGTGTGGCCTTGAGCTCTTCCAGCGATGCGGTCTTTATCTCCTCAATCGTGACAAATCACCGTCCCTTCATGGGTCTTTTCAGTTTTGGGAACAGAAAAAAGTTGCCGGTGGCCAAGTCCGGTGAATACGAAAAATCATGAACAAGCAACGATGTGTGAGTAGGTGCATTATCGTGATGCAAAAGCCAGGAATTGTTTTTCCACAAATCGATAGCAAAAAATCGCCAAGCACACCAAAACACGTCTAACCTTTATATCTGTCAAAAACAAACTAAATATGCTAAATGGCTGATAATGTCAACATATGTTGGGGACATGTGTATCAACGTAACAAACAAAAAATCGAATGCACGTAGCCTGCGAAATTTGAAAAGTCACCTTTTTTTTAACAAACTTCGTGACGCGTAGCGTTGGCAAGATTAATCTGAAAAAAAAACCAACGAAGATTTTTCTTTCATTAACACTCATACGCAGAATATGAACCAAGAAAAATTGAGAAATGTTGAAAAACGATTAAATGGTACGCATGGAAACATAAAGATTGAATTTTTCGAAAGAATGGCTATATTTTGCAATTAACCCTTCTTGGTCGCCGTGGGTAAATTTTACCCAGACCTAACTTTGGGTCTAAATATCCATGGGTCCTAGCTTCGATTAAAGGCGGCCCTCCAGGAGGCGAGGGTTTGAAGTGCCACTATGCCACTAATTCTTCCCTAGAAGTACCATGTCGGACGAGCATCCTGTTCCAATTTTACTTGAAAATATCGAAAATTCAGAAAGTTATGATTTTTTAGTGAAAGGTTGTATTTTTTGACAAATTGATATATTTACGATTTTTTTTAAACATGTTGTCATTTGAATTTTGACATACCGACTTTTCACACATGGTCTAGGATGTCCGAAGTATTTTCTAGTATTTTTTCAATCCCGATCGGACTGATAGTTTTCAGGCAGCAATCATTTGGAACTTGGTTGGTGTGACCACTATGTTATTCTACCGAAGTGTGACCACGAAGGGTTGAAAAATATATTTTTTTTTATTTTCGAAAACATTTAGCGCCATGTTTCAGACAAGAAGGTTAGAAAGATTTATAACAAATTTCATCAGAATCGGTCGATTAGTTTTTTTAGCTAATTATAACAGCGTAATCACTGGTGTGATCACGTCACGCCAGTTTTCGAAGACCGTGCCATAACTCCGCCATTTTTGCAGATTAATCGTTTTAAAAAATACCATTCAACAGCCAAAAGTAGTAATAGAACATACCCTGAGTGTCAAAAATGGTTCAGGAATCTTTCCTTAAAAAAAAGCATGAAAATTAGCAACTTTTTGCCTCGCCTTGAGGTATCTCCCCTATAGAGTAGTTGTATTGTGCATGGGCGAGTACCGGCCATGTACAACGGTGCTTAACTCTTTAATCGCTGAATTATTATTATCGCTGAAGCCGAAAACCGCCCTCCCTTCCACCAGCGTCGGTCTGTTCGAAGCAACCGTATTTTTCATTGGCTTCTACCGAAACATTTATTGCACTTAACGAAATGGTTACATTTGTGAAGAGCACCGGCCATTGCTAATAAACCTATCATCGAATATTGACTTCAAAGAAATCGTTTATTCGAGTCAAACAACTGTTTGATCCGAGCATCTACTACATCATTTACTAGATTCAAATAAATGTTTAGTAGTCAGAACAAGAGCGCGCCGCGTGCGTCATGCATTCCGAGCGGGAACATCCGGTTTCGTAGTACTCGTATTATGAATAACCCAAATGAATTAACCTTCGTGACTTTTTTTTAATAATGATTCAATTACTGATTTGAATTTTGAGTCGTCATTTTGGACCCGCAATTCTACGGCGGCATGATCCAAAATATTGGGTGTACAAACAGCGAAAGCAAAAATATTTGTCGATAGAATCAATAAAGTTATCACACTCGAATAAATTACTATTAGAACTAATAACATATTTTTCTGTTGGCAGCAGTGTCCTTTGTCAATGACAAAAAATAATTCTTAAAGTTGGATATATATGAAAGATATACGCCATGAAAGGAATATCCACACCAATGTTTTAATTTTTATCTCTTTTCTTGTAGGAGTTATAATTTTCCAAAAAATGTCGATTTCAGAAGCTTTGGATACGTTTAAACGCTTATAACTCCCGAACTAATTGAGATATCGACAAATGGCACTATATAATTTGTCTTCATTTTGAAACATACTTTCGTTAAAAAATATGAAAAAAAATATCAACGATCAATGTCATTGTTTGTTGGATTCTAAAGTGAAAACTATTTTTTTAAAAAGATGATTGCCTTTTCTTTATTTTTTCAAAAAATTCTCTGAAATATACCCATTCAATGGTTTTTAAGACTAGTCTCATCGTGGGCCCATTTTTCCTTCTATTTTTTTTCGGATTAATCATATTTTTTTAAAAAGATTTTCGTCTTTTTAATGTCCAATAACGCTATTAATGATTTTGTGATTTCCAATTCGGCTTCGCCAGGCCTGAAACGGTTTACTTTTCATTTGTACTGAATTTAACGAAAAAGTGATTTTGAATAAAAACAATTTTTTTGGAACATTTGTTGAACAATTGTCGGAAATGAATGTTCTTAGCATCTTCAACGTGGTTGATTTTTTTACATTTTGATCTCATCGCAAGATACTCAAAATTCTCGCCGAAACTCACTTTTGGTAGGGAATGTACGGGCAATACATCCTTAAAGTTTCGAACGACGCCGCGACGCTCCGGGCGTTCCGACGAGCGTCAACATAAAAGCCCATAAATCTGTCAATTTCGATCCTATACCTTAACATTTTTAAGGAACATTTATAAGACGAAATACTATCAAAATACATTGGTTTCGAAAAAAAATGATTTTTCGACTATTACAACTAGGCATAAATTCTTAAGGTAGTCCTATCGCTTCACACTAGTCATACCACTGATCATACTTGAGACTTGTACAATTTATATTTTTAAAATGTGCATAAACATTTTTTTGTATAAGTTAATTTTCCATGTGTAAAAATATATAAACTGTTTAATGAATGTTCACATTCAATTAGAAAAATGAAAAAAATAGTTATTCCAACGATTCGCGCAGTATTTCTAGGTTTGATATTTGGCAATATTGGTTCTATCTCCGTCTCTTTTTACTCAACCAGGTGAGTTTAATCCCCATGCTTTTCAACGTCGATCTGTCAAAACAACGTCAGGTGCGGGAAATATAAAGTATTGTATTCGGGCGACGACTGGTAAAAAGCGTGGAAAATTTGTATCGGCGAAATATGTCGGTTAAAAATGACATATGTGTGGAAATTCGAATGAGTGAGATGAGGTTAGGACTACAGTCAGCTGTTGCCTTGCTGTCACGTATCTCTATCGTAGCAAGTGGTAATAAATCCAATACCGGAAGTTCAAATTAAACTTGAAATTACATAAAAATTAGGTCAATAAGCGTAATTTTTCCTGAGAGCACTGGATCACTACAAGTGTTAAGTATGTAAATCTGATTATTCGTAAGAATCTGACGGATTCCCACTATTATATACACTTTTGTAGCGACCGGAAATTGGGTTTTTGTATGTCGTCTCGCAATTCCTTCACAAAAATACGCAATTTTAATTTTTTTTTCTCTGTAATTAGGTCGATAAACGATCCTCAAATTTTACAGAGACGATTATTAATATATTTAGTGAAGCCCAAAAAAAAAATTATGAAAATCCTATGGATCCTGGCGATAGGACTACCTTAAGTCTCTTATCGTCAAACAAAATCACGATCCCCGCATAGAACGAACTTCAACAAACCCCTACGTCTACCAGAGCATCGTTTGCCGGAGTTTTATGCGAACAAAAAAATTATTGAATGCCGATATATCAATAACAATTAGCGCGTAAATTGCAATTCGCTACACACAGAGGTGCTGGATTTCCAGCGAAAACAGGCACGGAGAAAGACGGTATAACGGGGGAGGAAGGAAAGTGTTGGCCCGAGGGTGAATCGGCCCGATTACATTAGTAGGAAGAGCTCCGAGAGTTTTCCGGTAAGGGTAGGCGAATTAATGACCACGCACACCCCTGAGCTAACGGGCCAAATCTCTCCTCTCTCTCTCTCTCTCTCTCTCTCTCTCTCTCTCTCTGGCTTTCTTTTTCACTACACATGTTTAAATCGTCGTATATGCACTGAAACCTCCCCTTTCATACACATGTACACATGACCATAGTTTAGCCATGCCGCATATGACTAAATTTCGCGTCTGTACAAGCGGCGAGACATGTTTGTTTCCGTTCGTCTGGTGCGGGGAAAAGCTCTCTGGCTAATACACGCATACACACTCACATTCAGAGAAGGGGTAAGGGGGGTATAAGGGGTATTTACGTATATAGGTGACGATGAGCTTGGGGATGAAAGCCACAGAAAAATTAGTCCCCGTTGTCCTTTCTCACTTTTTCGCGATTCTTTTTTATTTCCCCCCCCCCCCTGGTTCGTAAGAGCTACAGGATGATTTTTCGACGCTCTCTTCCATGCGGGGGCGGAAGAGTTTTAACACGCGTTGGCGTTATTCGTGCAACGATAGGATATATATATATATATATATGCATCTACATGGTGTCCTGTTATGAATGGATAATCCTGCAACTGTCGATAGATCAGATCATGTCCTATATGCTGGAATTTCAATTTAGCAAAAGTCTCACGGTTTTCGACATAAAAATCATCTGCTTTTGGTTTTTCGCATGCCATTTCTACAAGTGATAACTTTTTTTGACCCGGTTTTGAAAAAATAATCTTGCTTATTTGATTTATCTAGAAAAGTCTTCTTTGTAACATTAAATGTTAAGGAAACTTTATGAAAAAAGATCTTATGCAGAATTTTCATACAAACCAATTCGAACGTCTGACTTTGATAGCCTGCGGTGCAAAAAAAATGTACTACGCATATCGTGCCAATTACTTCAAAAAGTTGCTTAGTTATTGTCGATTCGTATCATTTGTAGAAATGACATGCGAAAAACCAAATGGAGACGATTTTTTTTCAAAAAATAACGCAAAGCCCAAAATCTCGAAAACCGTCGGACTTTTATGTTTGGGAAATTTTCCAAAAATCATAAATACTTACCATGATAACTCGAAATCCTTAGATTTTGGAGTAAGGTGACCCAGGTTAGATAGAAGGCTTTGCATCGACCGTGCTAACACCCTATGTATACACACACACATATATATATAGGGCGAGCTATATATATATATATATATAGATTAATATATTTATATAGATAATTAACACTATATATGTATGTGTGTGTGTGTGTGTGTGTGTGTGTGTGTGTGTGTGTGTGTGTGTGTGTGTGTGTGTGTGTGTGTGTGTGTGTGTGTGTGTGTGTGTGTGTGTATATATGTATATATGTATATATATATATATATATATATATATATATATATATATATATATATATATATAGGGTGTTAATTCGGATCATTGACTATCCGAATTTCATACAGTCATACCCGTATGACTGTATGAAATTTTATGCCAAAATAAAATTCCGGCCATGCCGAAAAGTGATTATTGCATAACGATACATTGCATATACAGAGTGTCCCTCTTATCTCTACCACCCGAAATAACTCGGTAGTTATCGACGTCACAAAAAAATGTTCCAGACAAAAGTTTTACGGTGTGAAGGGGGCCATCAAATGCGACCAATTTTTTTTTATTTCGGTAGAGCCGCTGACGCACAGTGAAGGTCACCTTCACTTTTTTAAATGGAACCGTACATTTTTTTCTTCAACCATCTTGTGGAGCATCTCAAGCCGCATAAAAAACATTTGGGGGCCAAAGTCGTTCAAGGTCATTCAAGGTCAGTATCGACGATACCAATCTAAATAGGTGACCTTGAATGACCTTGAACGACTTTGACCGCCCAATGTTTTTTATACCGCTTGAGGTGCTCCGCAAAATGGTTGAAAAAAAATGTACCATTCCATTAAAAAAAGTGGAGGTGACCTTCACTGTGCGTCGGCGCCTCCACCGAAAGAAAAAAAATTGGTCGCATTTGATGGCCCCCTTCACACCGTACAACGTTTGTCTGGAACATTTTTCTGTGATGTCGATAATTACCGAGTTATTTCGGGTGGCAGAGATAAGAGGGACACCCTGTATATATATATATTATATATATATATATATATATATATATACACACACACACACACACATATATATAGCGATGAGAAAAGAGAGACGAATAAACAGACATTTTGTCTCGCTCTTCACGTCACGTTTATTCTCTCTCTTTCTCTCGCTGTTGCACGCTTCTATGCCGTCGCGACTAACGAGAATGAAGTTTTCAGGCGTAACGAATCACGAATTCGAAACTCTCTACTTGCTCACTTCCACCCTCTTGATCGTTTTTCCTCTCGCAGTCGAGGATGGTGTGTGTTCGCGTATGTGACTATTCGCATACGAAAGATTCGCGATTTTTACATTCCGGAAATCGTGGATTGAAAATCACCGTGCTGTACATTCGGAATTATTGGAAAGACGTCGGGAAGACTTTTTTTTTCGTGTTGCGTTTTCTTTTTCGATCTCGGTTGTCTTTTGCTCGGGAGAACACTGCGCGAGCCATCCCCCGTCTTCATATTCGTTGGTACTTTGCTCTTCGATCTTCGGCGTAATGAAGATTCACCAGGTTTTTATTTCGTTCGTTTCATACTTTTGTCGGATTTTTTTGCTCCATGCTGCGAAGTCGACGCGCGATTATCGATGATAGAACTGCACAACATTTCGCAGCTACATTGCGTTGTGTTGTGTGAGGTGAGATTCATTTTGGAATGAATTGTATTCGAGGTTTTCTACTCTGCGTACCGTGCGTGTATTTTGAGTTTATTTCCGTCACCGTCGCAATCGACGTTCCCTTCGTTCGACCACTCGAATCGTATATGAGTAAATTTTATCGTATTGCAAGGGCGGTAACGAGCGTATCGATTTTACCGCATCCGGTGTAACATGACGATTTTCAGAGATTGAGCGGAGAGTCTTTTTCTGAACGGCTTGACGCACTCTGCTATACCGGATGTGAGATCAAGATGCAAATTGTTGAGTGATTCGTGTTTATGTACAGAGTGGACCGAAAAGTGACGTCGAAAAGGAAAATATGGATGCCTCGTATCGGTGCCTATCCAAATTACCCCTATGTACGATCTACGATCTTTTTCAGTTTTCGCGAAAATAGCATTTTTAAATTATTTTTGCCTGTTTTGCATATTTTTGCCTATTTTGCATTTTTTTTTGCATTCTTTTAATGCCCATTTGGCATACTTTTTTATATCTTGCGTATGCACTTTCCTCGGCATTTTCCTTACTTGCGTTATCGTCACGTAGTGCACTTTTCGTCTACGATATTATTTAGTTTTAGGAAAAAATAGCATTTTTTAACTTTTGCCTTTTTTTAATGCTTATTTTATTTTCGCTTATTTTGCATATTTTTGAATATTTTGTGTATGCACTTTTGCTCAGGATATTTTTTTACTTGCGTTATCATGACGCACTGTTGAACAATAAATGAATGACGAACTGAACGCTAACGTTAATGCCTTAGCTTTTGATCAAACAGTTAAAAAAATAGGTTTGAGAGTCACTAAAGTTCAGATGATAAAAAAATATAATTACACTCGTCTGAATGACTGCCAATTGTTTTTAACAATTTCTGCGAGAAACAGTATGTATATAAGCAACAGAGAAAAAAAATCAAAACCTGTGCACCAAGAAGACTCGAGACAAATTAAGAAATGCTTTTTTCTCACGAAGTAAAAAAAATCAACAGATTCGAATTTTTAATAAATCTTCAATTACTAATACACAGTGCTGAAATTTGCAATCGTGGGAATTTAACAAGAATTCTTCTTGATTTTCTGCGTTTTTTCATTTTTATTACATTTTGAAATTTTTTTTTGCAGCTTTCGGTTATGAATTTCGAATAAAAATTTTGAAAAATGTTTCCGTGACATTCGTAGTCCAAACGTGGCAGAAGAAATTCGGGAATCCGAAAAAAATATATAATTTCTTTGCATTTCAACGATTCCTTTAATATCATATTGACACGGGGCGTCTAGATTTCCCTTTCGGATGTCACCTTTCGGGCCACCCTGTATATACACGCGATCATAATATACGCATCCTCTGTAAATTTATTCAACTCGCAATGGCATAAGAAATTCTTGCGTGGGCGTTTAAATCGAGACGCGTGGTTGTTTACTCATTAGATCGACACCGACATCTATTCTCATATATGCTATTCGATAAATTAAAAGTCACACAAAAAAGTCATCGGAATTCGCTGACTCACAACTGCTCTCCCTTATCGGAATCAAGGGAAGCGAATATTCTAATTAAAAACAACGTTATCCACGTACATAAACGTAAATATATATACATATATAGATCCGCAATGCGAAATATTCTTCCTGATTCTTAATTACCTCCGTAGAATATATTATAATGTATTTAGCGAGGAAAAATATAAATAAAAAATGACGCTCGCGGCGGGGAAGCAAGAGATGAATTGTGCTCTTAATCTCGGAATTTATGTGAACTACCGTTATGTGTGCTTTATCCTCTTTCGACCAAGGAAATACGTGTGTTGGAAGGCGCACAAAAAATCAGAGAAATATTTGCGGTCGCTGAACAGTCGGGAATCTGTCCCGAAGATCTCGTGTATATTTCATCTCGAAAAAACAATGAATTTCGATATATATATATGTATGTATGTATGTATGTATATTAAATTAGTATATTAATATTAGTATATTAATGACATACCTCCGATTAATTGGGAATTTTGTGTACCCATGTATTTTTATTCACTGATCACAAATTTGATACTGAAAATACCCGCAAATTTGATTTCCCGAGTTGAAACTCACAAAAACTGATTTTTTTTAAGTTTTCGAATTTTATCGTAACAAATGTTGATCTTAGAGAAAAATGTTTCCCACAAAAGTTGTAGTGTATAAAAAGATTGATCTTTTATGTTCCATACAGGTTTTGTCTAAAACCAATCTGTTTCGAGAAAAATGGTATAATGCTCCAAAAAGTACACTTTAGCGCGCAACGATTGCAGTTTCATATTTAACACTATACGCATACCTAAACAACACAACAAACAAACCCAAACAAACTCCAACCTTTCCGCGGTAAAGTGCGTAAATAGATAATATCGAAACTAATGGTGTTGAGCAAAATGGACTTATTATCCCATTTTTCTCGAAGCATAATGGTTTTAGACAAAAACTGTATAGAACATAAAAGATCAATCTTTTTATAGGCTACAACTTTTGTGAGAAACATTTTACTCTAAGGTCAACGATTATTAAAATAAAGTAGAAAACTTCTAAGTTTTCTACTTTAAAAGAAACTTTCTACTTTTTGTGAGTTTTTACCTTGAAAATCAAATTCGCGGGTATTTTCACTGTCATATTCGTAATCGGCGGGTTAAAATACATGGGTACACGAAATTCCAAATTAATCGGAGGTATGTCCTTTTCGGAACTGCACCCATACATATATATATATATATATATATATATATATATATATATA
>CALYCA010000504.1:0-37259 GCA_944452715.1 Ophion slaviceki | reverse complement strand
TTGACAAAAGTGTCTGGGCGGACTTGGGTCATGAAGATATTTAGTGAGGATCCTCGAGGGCCGTGCAAACTCGAACAAACTCAACTTTAGGAATGCCATTTTTATTGGAATTCATTCTGGAATGCAAATTTCATTGGGATTTACTTTGGAATACAATTTTGATTGAATTTCGTTCTGGGATGCGATTTTCATCAGATTTCATTATGGAACACAATTCTTATTGTTTTTCATCGCAGACTTAGGTTGTAGATCTTAAATAAGAATCCTTCGAGAGGCAAATAAACTTAAGAAGACTCAACTTTTGGAATGCAATATTCATTGAATTTCATTTTGGAATGCAATATTCCTTACATTTCACTTTGAAATACTATTTTCATTGTATTTCATTTTGGAATGCAATTTTCATTGAATTTCACTTTGGAATGCAATATTCATTGCATTTCACTTTGAAATACTATTTTCATTGGATTTAATCCTGGAATACAATTGTTATTGTAATTAATTGCAGGCTTGGGGTTGAGATGTTTCATAAAAATACTTCAGAGCCAAATAAACTCAAAAAGACCCAACTAGGAATGAAATTTTCACACTATTTCATCTTGGAATGCAATTTTCAATGAATTTCATTCTGGAATGCAAATTCCATTGCGTTCAAACGACATGAGCTTCAACATCATATTGGTCCACATTGATTCCGATTATCGTACAATTGGGAGATTTCTCTGATGGAGTTCGGGTGTCGTGAACCCGCGGGAGGCTGATGACGAAACCTTGTGCCTCCACGTCTCCGGGGCGATGTCGATGACGATGGTGATGTTGCGAGGTCGATGTACACATGGATCGATCCGCGGCATCAACGCTGCGAGAAAGACCCACGCGAAGTTCCGCAGAGCAAGAGCGCGGGGCATGGTTGGCAGCATCTGTAGAAATAGCTGGGGCTCGTTGCTTTTATTCTTGCTTCCTCTTCTTCTCCGTCTTCTTCGCGGCACGTCGAGGAAGAGCGAAGCGGGGGCCAAGGGGCCCTGGGTAGGGACATGGTATGACGTTGGGAACTTCTCGGTGTTCCGATAAAAAGAGCCCGGCGCGAGGGATCGGGCGGTGCCGCGCACCCCGCGCGGTGGGAAATCCTCAGCCTTGACTTCTTCTCGGTTTCTCAGCGGCTCCACCGTCTATCTATCCGCATGCGGAGGAGAGAGAAAAGAGAGAGACACGGACAGCTCCAACAGCCGCGACACACGTTCCTTTCGGTCCGTCCCTCGTTTACTTGTGTATATGCGTCCTATGCGTACGTAGAAAGAGAGCGAGAGAAAGAAAGGGACGAGCGAGTACGTCGACAAAGGGAAAAAAGGATCCGAACGAAGTCGCAATTCTCCACAGAACTGTCGGAACGAGCGAGAAGATGTTAAGGGCACCTAGATGAAATTTTTGAAAAAATCGATTTTTGGTTTTGTAATTGGGAGCAAAACGTTTTGTTTTTGTCCTGTGACAAAAATTGACCGCGATATTTGCGTCCAAAGTCCGGTGCTGCAAAAACAATAGCAGGGTAGTTTCTCACACACAACTTTTTTTCTTCGGGTATAAAATTATAATCGAGAATTATTGAATTACATGATCAATTTGCAAAGCGAGTCGCGGTATACGTCATTTTTTACCGAAAAAAAGTTTAAAAAGATGCACTTTTCTGAAGGTCCATTCGAACCTGCGTTCAATCCGGTTTGCACTTTCCGCGTGAGCAACTGCCGTGCCGGTGTTTACTACACTGCGACCTCTATTATCGGCACAGTGGCGGGATCGGCTCCGCATCACACTCGCAAAAATGGAGGGTGCGCACCATTCACTCAAGCGGACTTAGAGTTAGCTGATTGGGCCCTTTAAAGGCCTCTCTTATTGTCTATACTGTGTTCAACGAGAGAACGACCCGCTTCTGAAACTGAATGCATCCGGTACGGCCAAATACCGCCCAATGCGCCGCCCTTTTTACCCTCTCCACGTTTCCAAACGGGCTCTGCACCAATGTTACGGGCTCTAGCAAGCCCCACCGCCCCTACCCAACCGACACGCCGCACAAAGCTCCACAGCGCTGTGTCGTTCTTTCGTTGAACGCAGTGAAGCATGCTCGGGCCTCACGCTAGGGCCTGATGCTTCTCCAGCCATGCGCTACACCAGTCGATATTCTGCACGTGGTGGGGGGAGAAGCTGTTGCATCTGTGGAGGTTCCGATAATAGAGGTCGCAGTATACTTGAACTTTGAACGTCAATATCTCGGCCAATTTTTGTCGCACGAGGTTAAGAAAAAAAGCGTTTTGCTCGCAACGTCACGCCCTATATGCTGATAAAAGTGATCCTAGCTGCAAATCACCCTCTATACATAGAACATATACGTATAGTTTGAAATTCCGGTGTCGATCTTCGGTCTGGTCCTTACCCGATCGTTTATTCATTTACCTGTGCAAGATGTACACGTAACACATCTCCCACGTACAAGCATGGTGTAATCACTTATATCACGAAAAAAATCGCACTCCCACCCCCATCCTCCTTCCACCAGCGGAAATTTTTGCTTGTCTCTCCCTTCGATCTTCACTCACGAAACATTTCTGATCGTCGACCGTTTTTTTTTGTTTCATCTCGCCGACCGTTTCGTACTATTTTTTTTCTTGAGAATTCGATCTTCGTATATTTCCGCTCCGGGGAATCTTTTACGAAGACCGGGATATTTATTTGGATAGTCGTTTTTTCGGTGCGCGGAACGGTCAAACGTGTGAGGGGCGAGCGGGTTCGTGGGTGAGAAAAGGGAAGGGAAAAATAGGTCGATGAGAGACGAGGTTGGAGGGAGATAGATGCATAATAATGAGCAGTGTAGAAATTGCGATAACGCAGTATCGTGCAGTCTTCGCGTCTTCGTAATGACTAACACATGCGTTTTTCTCGCCTCTCTCTCTCTCTCTCTCTCTCTCTCTCTCTCTCTCTCTCTCTCTCTCTCTCTCTCTCATTGACCGTGCTCCCTTTCTGCTCCGTTTCGCCATCCAAACGAAAAGTTGTTTCGAAACTCTCTCACTCTCCTCCCCCCCCCCCCCCTCTCGACCAATCGTTTTTGATGATCTACGGATCGCAGCAGCTCGCCCGCGTGTTCGCCGCATATGTTGAACTCGTTAAATCGGCATCTGGAGTCAATTATAGTAATTACGCACACGATATTCGTCGGTGAAACACGCGTTATCTCGCCGTCCACTCGGCTACCCGCTCGTACTCAATTTTTCTCGCATTTTTCTCCCTATCGATGGCCTGAAAAAGAAAAATGATTTCCCGATCACACTCGCGCGCTTGAAAAGTGCCGAGGGATCGCGAGCCCGAACGCGTATGTACATATTAAGTACGTACATACGATGTAGGTAGGTATGTAGGTACGAGTTAAGCGGGGTTGTACATGACCGATACTGGCAGCCGAGTCAGTAGCTTAAGGCGTTACCCCCACTTGTAGCGCAAAAAAAGGCCTTTTTCATGAATTTTTTTAAAGAAAACTACAAAACGTTTTTAATCGATCAATATACCATCTTAAAGAACACATCTTGAAGAACTTTCAGTAATTTTTTTATTGAAAAATATTACATTGTTTAGTGGCAAATGGCCGTCAATGAAATAATGTTTTTATATACACGGTTTGCGGTGACCAACATTGCGGCGAAGTGGATCATCTGAAAAAAAAAATGCGGATGGATTTAGTCAAATATAAGTATAAACTAGTCTTTAATCGAAGGATTTTAAAAAATATTCATTTTTCACAAAATGGCGGACAGTCAAAGTTAATGGTTCGATTTTAACGAAAAAAAACGGCCGTTTTTTGGCTATAAAACGGCCGTTTTTTCGAAAAAAAAAATCGAACGATTAAAGACTACATTTTTATGTATTAAATAAGCCTGCAAAATTTCAAGAAGATCGGTTCATTAGTGTTCGAGTAATCTTGGTCACCAACTTCAGAAATGCCATTTTGAGAAAAACGCGTTTAAAGTTTCAATTTCAGTTTACACGAAGAAAATATTTTTTTTTTGTAAACTTACATAGAGTCATCTATTCCGGGCCCATACAGAAGTATGGGCCCGGATACTTATACTTCAAAAAAATGCAATAAAAAAAATCGATTTTTTCAAAATCGCAGTGGCGTCGTCCCCTTAAGGGACGACGCCACTGTGACCGAACCGAAAAAAGGTTATTTTTCCCGATTTTTTTTTAGTTACTAGATTATTCATTTGGGGTTTGGAAAAAAGGTACTTTATTGAGCGTACGTTGAATTTATTTCGGGTAAATTTTTATTTTGAAAAAAATAAAAATCAACTACGTTTTTTGCGGTATAGAGACTCTGTATGAAAAATGTGGTCCAGCGGCTGAATCCATAACTTAACAATGGTTAGTTTGGAAAATAAACATAAAAATGTTTCATAACCTATATAAAAGTAGTTCTCGTTGTGCGGAGCCGTTTTGCGAATAAAAATTCACAAAACGGCGGATGTAAAAAAAGTGTAATTTTGGCGAAGTTTCGACTGATTCGGGGGCTCAGAAAATACCAAAAAAAAAAAATTTTTTTAACGGCGCATGCACCGATAGCTACGGCAATCACCGAAATCTTGATTCAAAAAAATTCAAAACCGGATAACTATAATTAGTTATAATTTCGGCCAAGTCGAGAAAAACGCAATGGAAAGTTTCAGTACCTATACTCAAATCGTTGTGCTACCTGCCTCACTAAATCGTCTGTAACTTGGTCAATTTTCAATACCTTAAATTAAATCTTTTTTCAAATATACTTGAATACGTATACTTTAAGAAGATGCAAAAAAAATCGATTTTTTCGTCCTGCCTTACGACGGGCGTGGACGCAACGGAAGTTGGGTTAGATAAGCGAAGTGCGACTATAGGGAGTGATAGGAAAGGCTTCATTCGGGATGGCTAATACGTAAAAACCCGCGTATACGTTGGAACTCGAGAAATATTGTAATATATATTTGTACGATCGCATACGACAGCGGATGTCGATCGTTTCGTACCGAGAGTCGCGCGCGTTCGCGTGCGCCAGCGCGTTATTTCTCCTCGAGTCCTTTTCACAAAGACAACGGCGCGCCGCGTTCTATGAACGTTCGTATGCGAATATACGGCTATTTTTATATATCCCGTATCATTTTGTAATTATCGATAAGATCGCCGAGGCTTCTTCTTCCCGGAAAACAATGGGTCATTAATGTACGAGTCCACGCGAAATATGTGTCATGTATATACACACGTCTATATATATATATATACACATACAGGGTGCCAGGAAGGTCTATGCAGAGCCTTAAGGGGGTGATCGGTCACCCCGTTAGGAACATATCTAACCTGGGTTACCTCAGTCTAAGGATTTCGAGTTATCATAGTAAGTATGATTTGTGGAAAATTTCCCAAAATTAGGTACTAACTCGTTTACCTCTTATGTTAATGCTATTTTTTTTTAATTGCACTAACATAAGAGGTAGTTTTATTTTTTGACAAGTTTTTAATTATTCAACACGTCTCGCTTAGTTAGTTGTGTGGAAACAGATGATTGTATTGATGTTTGTCTATTGAATACACATCAAGTTAAGAGGCAAACAGGTTTTTGGTTACCAATTATTGTCTTTTTGAATATCATGAACGAGTTAATGTCTAATTTTGGGAAATTTTCCAAAAATCATACTTACCATGATAACTCGAAATTCTTAGACTTTGGACTAAGGTAACCTACGTTAGACATGTTCCTAACGAGGAGACCTGTCACCCCCTTAAGGCTTTGTATCGACCTTCCTCACACCCTATATATATATATATATATATATATATATATATATATATATATATATATATGTGTGTGTGTGTGTGTGTGTGTATGTATGTGTGTGTGTGTGTGTGTTCGTATATCGAGCACTTAAAAACAAGAAACTAAACGACGTAACGTACGCCTTATGAGCGAGAGATTCATGTACAATTCGTAAATATGCATGCATCACAAACACACAGATATATTCCTCCTTATAAACATATATGATGTATTCGATGCACGTTCAATCCATCGTGAACCTTCTCGCAACACCGTTGATATTTAAGCCCGCCTACCAGTTTCTCCGCGTCTCTCTCTCTCTCTCTCTCTCTCTCTCTCTCTCTCTCTCTCTCTCTCGTCGCTTCCCTCTCTCTCACCTCTTACACTTTGCCTGTGAATATATCGCCCGATATAATCCTCTATATCTCTGTCTCTCCGATCACCACACACGTTATACAATTCGATATGATTCATGGTAGCGCCTTCTATACCTCAGGCCCTCCCCCTCCCCCGCCTCTCTTACAAACCTGTGGCCCGCCTTCCTTTCTCGTCTCTGTACATCCGATGAACTATACTGTTCCCAGCCGATCGATATATATATATATATATATACACGTACATGTGATACCTCGACGAGACACATCCCCATGACTATATATACCCGCCAATCGTCTTTATATACACGTGAAACGCGTTTACCGTACGTGAGGTAATTTATATACCGGCGCGTATATTCGCGTATAACCCAGAAACTGAAATTTCATGGTGCGCACCGCGGTCCGCGGTCTCGCCATTGTTAATTCTGCGTTTCATGTATATGTATAGAGAGAGAGAGAGAGAGAGAGAGAGAGAGAGAGAGAGAGAGAAGATATTTTGAAGACATTGAGACCTACATAACGTTGGATATGGGGACAATTGACTGTTATCAAGAAACTCGTCAGTCGAATGTCTTCAAAATCATATTTCCGCAAATATACAAATCCATTTATATTTATAGATACGAGAGATAGAGAAAGGGGATATTTTGAAGACTATGCGTTCTACATACCGTTGAATATGGGGACAATTGACTATTAGCAGGAAGCCCCACAAAGTCGAATGTCTTCAAAATCATGATTCCCCAAACATGCAAATCCATTTGTACCTTTATATATATATATGGGAGAAAGAAAGAAGATATTTTGAGGACATTGAGACTTACTACATAACGCTGAATATGGGGACAATTACTATCAGGAAGCTCGTCAAAGATGATCGTGAAGTTTGCAACGAAAATTAATTCTTTTCATTCATGTAACATTTTTTGTTGATCGATTTATGTTATGAAAAGCATTCAAATGTTTTTCCGTATTTTTATTACCGATTTATGACCTCTTGGCAAAAAAAATGTTTTGAATAATAATAAAAATGAAGGAATAGCGAAATTTGTATGTATGTGGAAATATGATTTTAGAGACATTCGACTTCGAGGATGACGTTGCAGTTTGTATCGTTGTAATGCAACGATATTTTTGCTATTCCTTCATTTTTATTATTATTCATATATATATATATATGGTACATATTCGGAAGTGTCACTCCCGCTACAAAGAGGCTGTACATTTTTTTATCAATTCTTTATGATTGTAAGACCTTATATTAAGTTATACTTTAATGGCGCATAATGTTTTTAGGTTTTTTTTTGGATTTGTTTGTTTCGGTCGATCCAAATTCGGGAGCATATACACAAAATATAAAAAGAATATGGTGTGGGGCTCGTGGTAATATCTTAAAATTCGGACGACGTGATCTTTGAAAAATCTTTAAAAAAATATTTATTGACATTGTTTTTGTTGATGCGCTGTCATAAAAAAATTAAATATGATGTTTTTCAACTGTAAGAAAACACACAAAAAAAATCAGCTCGATTTTGACAGGAGTGACACTTCCAAATATTTACCATATATATATATATATATATATATCCAAATTTATTTTAGTAAAGTCGCCTGTACAAAAGTTTTCCCCACAATTGTCATTATCCAATTACGAATCATCGATTTTTTAAATTTCATTAAGTTCGAGTCCAGCGCGGGGGTGTCTCCGAACAGGTTGAGAAGTTCGGGCCGGCTGGTTCGCACTATACATAACGGGACACCCCACATTTGTAATCACGCGTGTACTCGGGCGCGTTCCGGAATCGCTTCCACCCCCGCGATACGATACATAGATAGAGAGATACGTGGATAAAAGTATACGTACGTGTGTATGTATATATATATACACACACACATATATATGTATATGTGTATCTGCAGATCGCGAAGACGGAGGTCAGAATTGGCGTCGAGAGCGAGGGAGAAGGAGAAAGAGAGTTTCGTATCGCGTGACCCGTTTGATCCTTCGGAATGATCGATAACCGCGAGTTTAGCCGGTCAGCTTTTATCGCCCTGCGATGGTCGAGTGTGTTGGTCGGAATACCTGTACTTTTACGAGCCGAAGACAAGGACGAAAATATATGCCGAGCGGGCGATGGAGAGTAAGAAGGGAAAGTAATGAAAATGTTTCGTAAATTTGGAGGAATTTACAGGGTTTTATCGTCACTCAAAGCTGGCGTTCCTAAAGTGTCTACGATCTGCAAGAAACGCTCGCGCGCACCCTCGATTTCTATTTTTACTTGACGCCTGCGTCGCTGGCCCGTAATAGAGAGAGAAAGAGGATTTTGGGCGACCCAAGAGCAAAGAGTCGTTTTGCTATATATCTCCAAAATTAGGCTCGCCACCGCGAAATTGATTGATTCTCATACGTCTCACGGCTCTCTCGCCCTCTTAATTTAACGATCGTCTCGCGACGCGGAGACGCGAGGGACGAGGATATTTCGCCGAAAATTTAGAGAATCGAGTTACGAATGCGAAATTGTACGCGCACAGATTGTGTACGCGCTTTGAAGCGTACACGTTGCTGCGATTGAAAATTAGTCTATATATATACAGGGGGTGGTCCGAAAAATGAAGTTCGAGAGGAAAATCTGGATGCCTCCAAACAAATGGTGCTGAATTTTGCATCGTTGGACTGCATCGCAAATACTTTTTCTTTTTATTCAATTCTTTATTTTTATTATTGTCGAAAATTCCCGTTGCGGTTTTTGGTTATAGATTTTAAATAAAGATCCTCGAAAATATTCCAGTAATTCTCGTAGTCTAAATGTGACAAAAAAAATGGGCAATGCGAAGAAAATATATTTTCGTTGCAGTCCAACGATGCAAACTTCGATACTTATTCGAATCACCCCCCATGTATGTTCTACGATCTTTTATACTATTAGAGAAGAAAGCATTATTTTATTTTTCTCTTTTGCGTATGTACTTTCTTACCGATTGAAAAAACAAATTAAAGAAATTTTTTATTGTAGTATCCACTGTACGGGGTATTTTCCCTTATTACATTCCCCTCCATATTCCATTTCTACCGATTTTTTAAACGTAAGGAGCTATATCAGTGTGACACTTTCAAAAAATCAATTTTTTCCCTTTTTCGACAGTTTATACTTTCAAGAATATCATTATCATTTATATGATTTATATCAATATCATTTTATCTTGCAAAAATCGATAGTTAAATCTTTAAACGCGTTTTTCTCGAAATGAGATTTTTCAAATTTGCTGACATTGTAACTTAAAGAGCAATTATCCGATTGACTTGAAATTTGAACTGAGTACTCTTGAATATATTTACTCCACAATGACGTAGGATATTTTTGATTGGATGAAAATTGACGAGTTGGCATTGAAAAAAACGACCATTTTATAGGCAAGAAAACGGACTTTTTTTCATAACTACGCCATTTTGTTAGATTTTGATATTTTTCGAAAATCCTACGTCATTGTGCAGGAAATACCTTCCAGTTTAACGACATTTTTTTCTTTTTCGGTTTCAGCTACTCAATCGGCCGGAATCATGTCACCAAAGGAACTTTTTTTGGCGCCTCCGAAGGCAGCGCATAAGTCGCTTAGATCTCAATATTTTTCTATGAAAAAATTATATCATATAGGTCAAATATAGCCAAATATATTCTTAATTTTCCGAAATATTAAATCGAATACTTTTCTCTCAAAAAAATTCCCGAAAACCACCCAAATTTTCAGCGTTCACACTGGCATAGCCCCTTAAGCTATCATTGTGAAGTGCACTTCTGAGCAATACATTTCTCGATCAGAAGTTCCAAAAACACGTTCGAGAGGATCAGTCACTAAATTTCAGACGATAAAAAAATACTCAACTTGTCTGAATGACTCCCAATTCCTTCGAAAATTTCCAAGACGAAACTACACTCACAAAAAAGTTAAAAAAAAAAACAAAAACCTATGCTACAGGGAAATTAAAAAAAAAACAATTGAAAAAATGCATTTTTCCCGAAAAAATTGCACGTCACTTTTCGGGCCACCCTGTATATATTTATAGTGAGAGAGAGACAAAAAGAAACGATCATATCTAGGTAATATTGGTTACCGGCACATCTGGCTGTTTTGAGGACGGTCGTCGAATCCGAATGTCCTCCAAATCACCTTTTTTCCATCTGCAGTATGTGTACGTATATATGGAGAATTATACGATCTTTTGCAGGCAAGAAGGCACTCGCGGTGTTCCTAGTATAGGGCCGTAGGTCGCAATTGCCCCTTTCTATACGTATGTATACTTGTATCGTATCAACCTGGGAGGCGAATGCTATTTCCACTCGCCCGATTGGCCTCACTCCCGTATCGGCGCCGTATTAGCCATAAATTCGTAACGTAAGCGCTTTCGAAGTCTCCGCAGTCCCAACGCGTACTCCCATACGAGTACGAGTACACACGTACTCGTACGTACGTACGAGCACTCCGTGTAAAATCACCGCCCCGAATCGAAGCGGACGATCACGTGGCGCGATGAAACCGCACGGTAAATCGGCATTTGATTAATCAGCCTCTCGCGTTCTCGTGTTGTTTCAGAGGGCGATGCTGGCCGAGAAGGAGGTGTCGACGCTGAAGGAGAAGCTCGCCTCGACGAGCGATCGTAATATCAAGACTGAGGGACAACAACCGTCCCAAAATGCCCAGAGCGGCGAACACGACTCGAGCAACCCGAGAAGAACGCCCAACAACACCCTCGAACAGGAACTCCAAGCCAAGGACAAAGAGGTAAGTGTCCATCATGGCGCTCATCGTTGTTAAGAATTTTATCGAAAATATATATTTATTTTTTTTCCAAATGTTCGTTCGCACATTTTTCGTCGTCACGAAAATTATGGTAAAAAGGCCATTTTTACGAAATTTTCGATGGGTGGTTCGCACATTTTTCGTCGCCACGAAAATGATAGTAAAAAGGCCATTTTTACGAAAAAAAAATCGAAAAATCAATTTTTTATTTAAAAATTGGTATGTAAAATTGGTATGTAAAAAAATCAATTTTTTATTTAAAAATTGGATAGTAAAAAGGCAATTTTTACGAAAAAAAATCGAAAAATCAATTTTTTATTTAAAAAAATGGATCGGTGGATTGCTCATTTCTTGTTTTCGCAAATTTTATCGGAAGAATACAATTTTTATCAGAAAATTCGATTGGTGCATCCCAAATTTTCCGTTGTCACGAGATTTATGGGAAAAAATGCAATTTTTACAAAAAATTCGATCGATGCATCACACATTTATCGCAGTGACGAAATGTATCGAAATGCAATTTTTACCAGAAAATTCGATTGGTGCATCGCACTTTTTTATAGCCACAAAATTTATCGAAAATATGCAACATGAGGAAAAAATTTGATCGGTGGATCTTACACTTTTCGGTGTCGAGAAATTTATTGAAAGAAATGGAATTTCAACCGAATATTCGATCGGTGCATCGCGCATTTTTCATCGTCATGAAATTAATCGAAAAAAATTGTATTTTCACCAAAAATTCGGTTTGTGCATCGCACTTTTTTTATTGTAACGAGATTTATTTTCAAATGAAATTTCTACTAGACAATTCGATTGGTGGGTCGCACATTTTTCATTGCCACAAAATTTATCGAAAACATGCATTTTTGACGAAAAAGTTCGATCGGTGGATCTCACACTTTTCGTTGTCACGAAATTTATTGAAAAAAAAAATTCAAATTTAACCCAAAATTCGATCGGCGCATCGCACATTTTTTATCGTCACGAAATTAATCGAAAAAAATTGGATCGTTACCAAAAAGTTCGCTCAGTGAATCTCACATTTTTCGATGTCGCGAAATTCATTGAAAAAAAAAATGAGTTTTGACCGAAAATTCGAGCGGTACATCGCTCATTTTCCATAGTCACAAAATAGATCGAAAAAATTGACCTTTTACCGAAAATTCGATCCATGCATTGCACATTTTTTATTATCACGAAATTGATTAAAAAATGCAATTTCTACCACAAAATTCGTTCGATAGATCGTACAACTTCGTCGCCGCGAAATTCATCAAACAGTTTTACGTTTCACCGAAAAATTCAGTCTATGGATGGCGCCCTTTCGGCTCTCCCAACCACCCCCTCCAAAATTAATTTTCCACCCACCGAATCGATCCCCAGATCGGACGTTTTCCGCGTTTTCTCCTACGACCCGTGCCAGCTCCGCCCAAAAGAAGAAAAAAATCGTTCGACCCTAAATATTTCCAGTCCGTCCACGTTCTCCACCAAACAAAACGAAAAAGGCCAGTTGGCTGCAAAAAATCTCTGTGCTCCATAAACGAGAGTCCAACGGAGCTAAAAAAAGTTCGAAAAATTGTGTAAGTTCTCGCGATCGTAAAATGACGGCACCGTGGCGGGGGCGGATGGGTGAAGAAAGTCTTGAAAGGGAATTTAATGGCTTCTCTCGGTTTATTGTGATAATGGTTAATGGGTTTATTGAGTCTCGTTGATCCCGAAAGAGTTAACTTCGATGTAACGTGCTTATTTAAACAGAGAGTTCGATAGTCAAGCACCTACACACGTGCACACAGATCGGCCACACGTACGTTTCTCGCGCCACATGCTCCGTTTGAGCGCTCCTCTCGATAATTTCACCCTGCTTTTCTCGCGTCTATTCGAGAGCATCCGCACGTAGCGCGAGAGATCTCCGCGTCTGTATATGCTCGTTAAAGCCAAGGAATGCTGCGGCCTTTTATTATAATTCCTCTGCATGGCCTCCGCATCCCTCTTTCTCCCTCGGATTCAGAGCCAGCCCGGAGCGAAAATTTTCAAAAGCTGCGGCTTGCCCGGAGTCGGAAAAACTCGGCGAACTCGGGCCGTTTAACGGCGATAACGTAATCGTATATTTATCGAAAGGGTAAATAACCGTGTCGGCGCGGATCTACGTGAAATAGCCGTCGACTTTGTGCACGTCTGAAATAGACACAGGGGCGAATGTGCTCCGAGCGTGAATCCGAACCGACTGTGCGGTTGTTCTTTTTTTTTTAATCGCATACGTTCCAATACTTCGAATTCCCGAGCGTGATCTTCCTCGTCATGAAATAACCACTGTCGTCGGATATCCATAAGTGAATATCCATAAGTACGACTGTCCATAAGTCGAATATTCATAAGTACGAATATCCAAAAGTATGAATATCCATAAGTACGAATATCTATAAGTATGAATATCCATAAGTCGAATATCCATAAGTCGAATATCCATAAGTACGAATATCTATAAGTATGAATATCCATAAGTCGAATATCCATAAGTACGAATGTCCATCGGATCGAATATTCATAAGTCGAATACCATAAGTACGAATATCTATAAGTATGAATATCCATACGTCGAATATCCATAAGTCAAATATCCTCAAGTACGAATATCTATAAGTATGAATATCCATAAGTCGAATATCCATAAGTACGAATGTCCATCGGGTCCAATATTCATAAGTCGAATATCCATAAGTACGAATATCTATAAGTATGAATATCCATAAGTCGAATATCCATAAGTACGATTATCTATAAGTGTGAATATCCATACGTCGAATATCCATTAGTCAAATATCCATAAGTACGAATATCTATAAGTATGAATATCCATAAGTCGAATATCCATAAGTCGAATATCCATAAATCGAATATCCATAAGTCGAATATCCATAAGTGAGTATAGAGTAGAAATGAGTGTCAGAAATGGCGGGAGGTAGAGATAAGTAAGTTTGTTTCGGGTTCCCTCTATACTCACTTTTCCTCTACCTTCCGCCATTTCTGGCACTCATTTGTACTCTATACTCACTTATGGACATTCGTACTCATGGATATTTGTACTTATGGATATTCGAGTTATGGATATTCACTTATGGCTATTGGCACTCATGGATATTCACTTATGGATATTCGACTTACGGATATTCTACCCCAATCGAAATAACGTTACCATGCAATCACGCGTTTCAACCCTCATCAGACACGTAAACATTATTTTCAACTCTTTTTCCTTCTTCCAACGCAAAAGGAAGATTCGGAATTCCCCAACTTGATCGTTATCCGTGTGGTGTTGAAAGTGTTGCAGTTTTTCTTTCGCTCTACGCGCATCGAACGGTGCACTCGTTGTTGAACGTAAGAGACGCTGAGCTCTAGTATTAATAGGTTTTCCCTAACGAGCTCACAGTCTCTTAAGGCCAAATGGCCGTGGAAGGGTCGTATCTTTGCTTTTATCGTCCCGCGCTCGGTGCTCACCGCGGATCGGGCGAGAGCGTAAAAATCTTCGGTGCAATGTGGTCAAGAGAGCGGGAGTTAAAGAGAGAGGGTTTACCAAGCGGCAAAAAAGATATGACAGCCGCACTGACAGAGAAATAACGGAAGCTCCTCGTGGGCAACGAGAGGGAGTGAGGGAAAAAACGGAAGTTGCGACGCGACGGTAATTAGCACCACTTGAAAAAAGTACATTCACCAAAAGACGCCGGCCTCGTGAGCCAAGAATAAAAAGACGCGGAGAAGAAAGTGAAGAAAGTGTCGGAAGAGCGAAGACGAAGTGAAGGAGCTCGCGGTATCGCTTCAAGTGGATACAGGAGCGCGGGGGAGTGCGATAACAAACAAAAAGGAACGCAGAAAACGAGACGCTTAAGGTTCAATAAGTATTCTCCTTGGGAGCCAATAACGGGACTGGCACCCTCTCGGTCCAACGTAGAATTTCATGCCCGATGTTCTTTAATGTAGAAAAGAGACGGCGGAAGAGAGAGAGAGAGGATCACCCCTTACTTGTGGAGAGCTGAAAATCGTTTGTTCGATGGCTTCGTCCTGGTGTTTTGTAATCCCGAAACCGATAATCCCGAATTCACCCCCTCCGCTTGTCCAAATCACCCCCTCCTCTTGTCCAAAACACCCTCTTCATTCTCTCTCTCTCTCTCTCTCTCTCTCTCTCTCTCTCTCTCTCTCTCTCTCTCTCTCTCTCTCTCTCTCTCTCTCTCTCTCTCTCGCGCTGCCTTCGTTACGCGCTTTTTCGCCGCTCTCGAAGGCGGAAGGAGTCGTCACTCAGCGGGCACGTTTCAACTGCCAAGGGTGGCGCAAGAATTCATCCGGACGAAATGTCTTTATCGACAATCCATTGATTGTGTTGCGAAAAAAGGAAGAAAAAATGCGAAAGCGACAAGCCCGATCTCGCTTTTGTTCCATCCTTTATTTTCTCGCTCTCGACATCTTTATCGTCGATAATAATTCATCACGGGCGAAAATACGTCAAAGGGATTTTTCAGTACGAGCGCCGGAGACGCGTTCGACAGCGATTTCCATCCTCGAGATTCTCCACCCCTAACCCCTCGGGTTGCTCGTTTTGTTTTTTAATTTTTCACATAGTGAGATTCGCTTTTCCTGCTGAGCGCGCATATTCGAGAGGATCAAATTGAAGTGAGCGATTGACGCAATTCCCGATCGAGTGGACACTCGAAGCGGAAAGTGCCTTGAGAAAAAAAAAACTAAGAGAAATGAAAAATTGTACGTGCGGTGGATAATGAGAGCTGGCAACAGATATACACACGCTGACGAGGAAACTTTGCGAGGTCGATCTCTCCGATTTCGATGAAATTTGGCGTGCTTGTAGAATGGGTAAAAATAGGCGATACGTATTTTTTTATATCTGGGGAATCCGATATTTGAGGATTAAACGCACTCTCGAAAATTGGGGTGTTTTTCGTCGATGACGTTTTAACGGTACAAGATATGAATAATTTTCAAATTGTAACAATGTTTATTTTTTCGTGTACTATACGTTGGATATGAGAACAATAACGTTATCGACGAAAAACAAAAAACACCCCTATTTTTTAGGGTGAGTTTCACCCCCAACCCCCATTTCAGGGAACGCATTCATTTCTGGGACACACCCTGTATATATATATTTTCGTCCTGTCCACTATAAGAATCTTGGGAAAGTAAATTTTTGACCGTATCAGGGAATATCCATTTAATGAAAACCTATTATATTATATAGCATTGAAAACTAATCGCATGTTTCTAAGATTGATGGTTGCGGTTACCATACATGCACAATTTATGCACCTGCTAAAATGTCAATAAGCACTACCATACCTTCGGCAGTAACAATGGCTATAAAATATTATTGTCCCCTCAGCGAAATATAAAATACAATTAAAACATGGTTGAAACTACCATACATTTCTTCCGGTGCACTCACACATGTGTACATATCTGAATAAAAGCTTTCTGGATATCGGATGTGGGCCAGACGTGCGCTACGCACGAGAAAACCGCATAAAGTCTTTATCGTACGTATATTTTTTTAATAATAGCAATTATTATTATAGCGTGGAAAAAAGATGGCAGAAAGTATACCGAGGGATTGATAAGGGAATGAGATACAGCGCGCCGGTTATTCGAGTCTAGGCCATTGCTTCCGCTTCCGGCGAAATATCGGACAATGTAAAAGGTACAAATGACGAATAAAAATTAAATCTCGATAACAGCTGGCCCGATACGCAGCCCTCGCTGAACCAATATTCGCGTGCGATCGGGGAAAAAGCCAGACGAAAAAGAGTAGCGCATACGTATTGGAGCTTGACGAAAGCTTTGGGCAAATTTCCTTATTTGATTGCAAATTGATAAAAGGAAAAGGAGAATGGGGAAAAAACGGAAAAGACGAGGATACGCGACAAAATGCACGTACAAGTGTAATAAGCGTTAAGGCCTTAGGCCACTCTAGAGGCCGAAAAAATAGGCTCTCTGGGGATTTTTTTTTCAGAAAAACTACAAAATGAATCGAGATTACAAAAATGGGTGTTTATCATATATATCGGTGACTGTATACAATAATTTTTTAAGCGATTAATTTCAAACATAACTCAGACAATTTTCAACCGATTCACTTGAAATGTTAAATATATCATGAAAAATACTTTGTCTATGGAAATACGTAGGATTTTTTTTTATATTGCATAGTTCATTTGTTATTAACAATTATCTGACGGTTTTTGGAAAGTGAAAAATTTGCCTAAAAAATCGCCAGATAATTGTTAATAACAAATGAACTATGCAATATAAAAAAAATCCTACGTACTTCCATAGACAATGTATTTTTCAAGATATATTCAACATTTCAAGTGAATCGGTTGAAAATTGTGAGTCATGCTTCCGGCCAACTTAAGGCGTTACCCCCACTTGTAGCGCAAAAAAGGCCTTTTTCATGAATTTTTTAAAAGAAAACTACAAAACTTTTTCAATCGATCAATATACCATCTTAAAGAACACATCTTGAAGAACTTTCAGTAATTTTTTTATTGAAAAATATTACATTGTTTAGTGGCAAATGGCCGTCAATGAAATAATGTTTTTATATACACGGTTTGCGGTGACCAACATTGCGGCGAAGTGGATCATCTGAAAAAAAAAATGCGGATGGATTTAGTCAAATATAAGTATAAACTAGTCTTTAATCGAAGGATTTTAAAAAATATTCATTTTTCACAAAATGGCGGACAGTCAAAGTTAATGGTTTGATTTTAACGAAAAAAAACGGCCGTTTTTTGGCTATAAAACGGCCATTTTTTCGAAAAAAAAAAATCGAACGATTAAAGACTACATTTTTATGTATTAAATAAGCCTGCAAAATTTCAAGAAGATCGGTTCATTAGTGTTCGAGTAATCTTGGTCACCGACTTCAGAAATGCCATTTTGAGAAAAACGCGTTTAAAGTTTCAATTTCAGTTTACACGAAGAAAATATTTTTTTTTGTAAACTTACATAGAGTCATCTATTCCGGGCCCATACAGAAGTATGGGCCCGGATACTTATACTTCAAAAAAATGCAATAAAAAAAAATCGATTTTTTCAAAATCGCAAGTGGCGATGACCCCTTAAAAATGCAGTTTTGAGATAAACGCTGCACAGTCGCCATTTTGAAATTAATCGCTTCAAAGAAATTATTGTATACAGTCACTGATATGTATGATAAGCACCCTTTTTTGTAATCTCGATTTATTTTGTACTTTTTGTGAAAAAAAAATCCCCAAAAAGCCTATTTTTTCGGTCTCTAGAGAGGCCTAACCCCTTGAATCGATGACAATGAACGGCAAATGATTTCCGAGTCTCGGGCCTTGTTCTCCCGTATGCTGTAACCGTAGTACGTCACTTTGTTTCCACCCGACGAGAGATAACGCTTGCCGAAGAATAAATCTTTGAACCGCTTTCGACAGGCTCTCTCGGTTTCCGACCAAGACACATACGAATATATCTATATACACCACGTGCCTAACACGTTTGCCCCGAATCCAGAGCTTTACCGGCTCGACTTGAATATTCGTTTTTTTTTATTGCCCTCTTAAACGGGTTGACTTTTCGCGATATTTACCCACACCCGCGTGTGTAACAAGGAAAGTTAATATCGCGTAACATTTCTCATATTTGCGATGGATTTCGATGGCCCAGCTTTTCGGAGTATTTATTATCGCTCTCGAGGACAACAGATTTGTTTGTTTTTCTTCTTCATTTCTTTTTTAATACGTTTTTTTTTCTCCCGCGATATCACGATTATTCGTGAATCCATGGCTGCTTCTTTATCACTGCGGGGCAGAGATTGAAGTTATTCGCCGAAGTTGAACGCTCGGCGGCTTTGTCCGTCGGTTTTCGGTGCGAACGTGGACGCACCCGGGGTTGAACGACTCTCGGAGCGGAGAGACATCGTGCCGCAAATTAGCATCCTCGAAGGAGAGCGAGAACGTGCGCCAAAGAGGGGGGGGGGATTGTGGGAAATATAGACGTACACGTGTATTTGTGCATTTTGCGTATAACGTGAGCGAAATGGATCCGTGGATGCTGCGCAAACTGCGGATAGCATGTATGCCTGTGGAGAAAGAGAGAGAGAGAGGGAGAGAGGAAAAAAGAGACACGTCGTGTTGAGATGAAAGAGAGACCGGCGACTCGTCTGCCAACACAAATATGCAAGCCGAGTGTTTCAAAACACGTTGGCTAATGTGCCGCGAAAAAGCTATAGCGATCAAACAGAGCAAGAGGGGAGGGAGAGCGAGAGAGAGAGAGGGGGGAAGATTGGATGCTCATGAGCACGAGGGGCAAGAAATAACTGCAACAAGAGCGTGGGTGTATTCCGATATATTCACCCCCTCCCGCTTCGCTGCCGCGCTGATGATCGTATTCTCGCGATTTCGTACCACGAAGAATTTCAGGGAGACAGAAGAGAGCCAGAGAACTTACTATTTACTCTTCAGGCGTTAAAAGTCAAATGGCCCAGTCTCTCTCTCTCTCTCTCTCTCTCTCTCTCTCTCTCTCTCTCTCTCTCTCTCTCTCTCCCTCTCCCTCTCTATCTCTCTCTCTCTTTCTCCTTAATATGGACCAGAGCTGAAATCTCTCTGCTCCTTCGTGCAGAGAGATGATGCTCCTTCGTGCACCTTCTCTTTTGATTTTATTGATATTTTATTTTATTATTTATAACTAATGTAATTTATATGTAGGGCGATGCTCTTAGGCAACTTGTTCCAGAGCACGCGAAAATGCCTCTTCTCTCTCTCTCTCTCTCTCTCTCGCGGAATAGGAACATACATTTTTTTTCTGAAATATTCTTTCGGATTTCTATTTTTTTTTGTCACTTTCATCCAGTAATTGTTCATCGGATCAAATATCATTTTGCAACTATCGATCCACAGTAAACGTCGATCGGAGTGAAAAAAAAGCAAAAATGAAAGAAAATAATGTGATTTGAGCTTTGCGGGTCTTTGTAGCTGAGCTCATCGCGCACATATATAAATATATACATGTATTACATATATATATATATATATATATATATATATATATATATATATATATATATATATATATATATATATATATATATATATATATATATATATATATATGTATATAACTAATGGTTCGTGGGGCCATATAATGGTAACAGTATCGCATCACCGGTTATGCTCATATGAACGATACACGCAGGTATTACCGTGTTTATTCATGCTGATACGAAAGATTCGCTGATAATTAAGCGATAAAGAGCAATCGAAAGAAGCAATAAGTACGGTAACGAAAAAAAAAAAATATATATATATATACAAGATACGTACATATATGGCCGATCCTCCTTTATTGCACAGACATACAAATACGTATAGTAATATACAGATATTCGAAATGATGATACATCTAATACAGATACGAGACTCTTGAAGACGATCCACTTATTGCGACGGACATTTTTATCCTTGGCCAAAAAAAAATTATTTCGATTTCGCCATCCACAGCAGTCTCGTAACGACATTTTTTTATCATCGCTTCGTTTTTTTTCCTTTCTCCTTCAATTCGGAGGAGTTCCACCCCGTGCATCTCTTCCAGTGTGCGTTCGCGATTAATTTTGAATAAACTTCAGCCAAAAATGTCAAAGTCGGAGCGCTGCATACGATCGTTGTGATTATCATTCTTATTAGGCTCGGAATATCAGATACGCGGGCAGATTTATGTCGAAATTTATGCATTGTTTTCCTTTGGTCGATCGAGCGCCTTACTTCGAGACTCTTTTTTCGAAATTAGGCGCGACATCGATAGTCTCAACTCGGGGAGACGAATTAAATTTTTATCCGCGCGATGGAGCGCGCCGCTTTTGTGAAACGGAAGAAAAAAAGGAATAAAAGACAGAGAACGAATAAAAAATCACCTGTCGTAGGCTAACACCAAAGTGATGTTCCTCGTAAGGACAAGAAACATCACTTTGGTGTGATGTTCGTGGTGAGGACGAGAAACATCACTTTGGTGTGATGTTCCTGGTGAGGACAAGAAACATCACTTTGGTGTGATGTTCCTTGTAAGGACAAGAAACATCACTTTGGTGTGATGTTCCTTGTAAGGACAAGGAACATCACTTTGGTGTGATGTCCTTGTAAGGACAAGAAACATCACTTTGGTGTGATGTTCCTTGTAAGGACAAGGAACATCACGCTGGTGTGATTTTCCTAGTGAGGACAAGGAACATCACTTTGGTGTGATGTTCCTTGTAAGGACAAGAAACATCACGTTGGTGTGATGTTCCTTGTAAGGACGAGAAACATCACTTTGGTGTGATTCTCCTGCTGAGGACAAGAAACGTCACTTCGGTATGATGTTCCTTGTAAGGACAAGAAACATCACTTTGGTGTGATGTTCCTTGTAAGGATAAGAAACATTAGAAGAAACCAGAAAAAAGGACCAAAACTAAAGTTGACGTATTTTTTTGTTTCGCCGAATAGCAAGCTTAAGGGGTTGAATCACCCCTCACTCGAAGTTCCTCATCGCAATTGTTTCTTTCCGCAGTTAAAATTATATGCTTATTCAAAATATTTCCACAAACTCCCCATCGATGTTCGGAGTATGAAAACCTTCGCGAAAAACGATGCTGCTATTTTGAAATTCTTCAAAAAATCGAAAAATCATCGTAGCTCGCCGAATCAAACGGCAGTTTTTGGAGCAAACGATTGCGACGAGAATCCGCACAAATCGGAATTTCTAATCTAAACGGAGAAGAAACATGGAGCGATTGGGCGAAGCCACTCATTTTTAGCGGAGACGGAGAAAAAAATAGTCCCATTGTACCCGATACTTCTATGGTATCCGAAAACTTTTGATCCTCTACCAAATACATAAATTGCTCCAAAATCGAAAGCGGACACCAAAGTGATGTCCCTTGTTAGCGAATTGTCGTTCGTCACCAGTCTCCCGCCCCTCGCTCGTTTCTGTAACGAGGCGCCTGCAGCCCATAGCGCCGTCAAGACATCGCGACGTATATCATCTAGAATTTGACTAAGTCATTCGACTAGTCGAATGAAACGCGAGTTCCTGACTGTCTTCTCACCTCACATGCGGAACTTCCGGTACCCAACGGACTATTTGGATCATTGACGAAATGTTCGTGCATCTGCAGACGCATGTGCCGTACAGCGGAGGGCACGGTTCTCGACCGAAATCTGGAAATATATTTGCACTCGAGGGAAAATAACGTTGGTAAAAAAAAATGCCCGGAGAAACGAAAGCCTCAAATATAAATGCATACTTGGCCACGTGACTATGGGTGGCCTATCCGTTTGCACGTATGCACCTACGTGCACGTACACCGCGTTATACACACGTGCACACTGGAGCATCGGGAACAGCGGAGAAATCCGCGGAAGCTTTCGCCAGTCGAGCCCAATATCGTTAGATATTCATTTCGTAAGTTTCAAGTGTAGAAAAAAATATATAGGAACTCTGCGGGGAGAATAACTCTCGGCTATTCACCGGAAGTAGAATGGGTATGCGGAGGTGCTTCGAGCTTTTTTTTCACGGGGGGTGGTAACTCCTCACGTCCACCCTGTTCTCCTGTATCTCCTCATATATGTATATACTATATATATATATATATATATATATATATATATATATATATATATATATATATATATATATATATATAGACTACCCCTTTTCGTTGCGCTCACAATTTCTCGCACTCGACCATTGCTCGTCCTGGTGTAGCTCCCGAAATTGCGTCCGTAATACCACCCTCTCCTCCTTGCATAAGTATATCTATACATAACACATAACGGCAATCGTACATAGAGATATGAAACACAGTTCGAGTCCTCCATCTCGACGTCCAAGAGGATCCCGAAGCAAACGTTGCAAAGAGTGGCTTTCGCAAATTCCAGATTTCTCGTTTTTTTTTCTCCATAGCCCCTTGTACCATTGTACTCTAGGCAGATTATTATACTTGCACCCCCCTTGGCACACGGTCGTATATCGTGTTTGTAACGAGAATGGGAGTAAAGCAAAGAGAACGGGTAAAAACGAGCACCATGAGACGCGACCGCGATTTTTCCTATCGTGCCCAATGGCTGTCGAATGTCCAGGGGACGCATGGGTGGCCGGATGGAAAACGGTGGGGCAAAGGGAGGTGGGGCAAAGGGGCGACTGGTGCTTCCGTCGTCGTTTCGTGCCTGGAAGCATTAATTAGCAAATCCTAGTAATGATCGAAGTAAACTTTTGTAACAGAGGGGAAAAGCTCTGACGAATGTGTCTCCAATTGGTATGCGGATAAATATATTTGGCGTCTGCAGAACAGGGCGTCACGAGTGCGTGGGGAGAAATTCGTCTACGTGTGGTACGTACCCCTTATTTTTCTTACTTTCTCTCTCTTCTCGCCTCCCTCTCTTTCGCTCCTGTGAGCCCTGATTTTATCCCGTAACGGAAGCACGGACGCATCAGGATGTACACTCGGCTGAACATCCTTTAACTCGACCACGAACCATCCCTCGGCTGCAGAGAGAGAGAGAGAGAGAGAGAGGGCTTTGCGAAGTCGGCTTTGAAAGAGAAAGGGGTTGTCGTGCATCACCGTTCGAACGGAAATCGATTTTGCGATCGCGTGCCTTTTACCGTCCTGCTTACTCTCCTGGCACATACTGCGAAGGGATATAGGGAGTAGAATTAAAAAAACGCCCCAAAAGAGTTTTGTCCCGCATTCTGGTACATCGTGATACGCGAAGCCTGACAGAAAATATTGCTCGGTGAAAAGTTAAAATTGAAAAGCACCTGAAGTACATTTCCCATAGACGTGTATGCACACACACACACTTACACACACTTATATATATATATATGTAGGAGGGATGACGAATAATAAAAGTTCTCATCTCATTATAGACTCGATGAATAAAATATAAATTCTGAGATAAATTCGATCTTTTCATGCTCCCATTGTGTACTCATACTACGTATATGTATATATAAAGCGACAAATACGGATGCAATTGAAGTTGAAACCAGGAATAAATTAGCTGTGGGCGTATGTATATGTACAAGGGGGAAAGAAAAGATCGAATCGATGTATCACAGCATCGTTGCCGTGCGATGTAAAAAGTCTCGAAATTAATTTTCCTCGTTCCCTTCAACCTCTCTCTCTCTCGCTCTCTCTCTCTCTCTCTCTCTCTCTCTCTCTCTCTCTCTCTCTCTCTCTCTCTCTCTCTCTCTCTCTCTCTCTCTCTCTCTCTCTCTCTCCTCTCTCTTCGGAGCTGAAAAAGACGACGAACAAAGTTATCCATTTTGTTACGTACATAAAAGTGGATGCGCAATACACACAGGCACATCCATTCGACGCGTATACGAGCGAAGGTAAAAAGTGCGAGATCGTATGAGAAACTCTCAAAATCCCCTACGGGATGAGTGAAGCTCACGGTAAAGCTCATTTGAGAAAGAGTTGGAGGATATGCTCGATTTCGAGATACGAACGAAAAAAGGGAGAAAAAACCGATGGGGTAGGAGGAGAAGGGGAGAGAAAGGGAGGTATACAAATACGTTGAAAATTAGATTCATAACTTTTCTGTTTCACTTTCGCGAGAACGAAATGTCCAAAGGGGGTTAGGGGGAGATCCGAGGCTAGTTAAAAATTCCATGCGCTCCGGTGCTAATATCAATCCTCGAACGAGCCCTCGCCTTTTCCTCACTCCTACCGTCTTTCTCCTCTGATAAGCCGCCAGGACGAAAATCGATGTACGTAGTCAGAGAAAAATGAGAGGCGGAGACAGACGAAGACGTTAAAGAGTCTCATATACGGTCCAAGATGTTTAATGTTGGTCCATTTCAAATAATATTGAAGTTTGCATCGTTGGAGCGCAACGAAAAGTCAGTAGGTTGAGCTTTTTCGAAAAATCTGGGCTACGAGGAACACTTGAAAGTATTCTTTAGGATCCTCATAGGACATCTGAAGGCCAAATTTGCTGTATAAAATTTTGGATGACAAAAAAAACGACAAGGTAAATTTTTTTTCAAACTTCAACATCGTCATTTCCGTCTGACGGAATTTTTTGCGATCTGAGGAATTGATGGGCCAAAAACGCTGAGAATGAGTAACTTCCGATCGCAATGGTTTTGTTTTTTTGTTTTATGCAAAAAATATATGTAGGCGAAAAAAAGAACAAGTGGCCCTTAAAAGTTATTTTAGTTCGTGAGCTTCGTACATATGAGAACTTTACGTGGGAAACTGTTGGGACCATCCACGCACTCTCAAAGTTATAGATACATGTATATGTGCATACGTCTCACCGCCTTTCCCGCCGTCCAAACGAAAAGTCGGGAGAGATAGAGCGAAAGAGAGAGAGAGAGAGAGAGAGAGAGAGAGAGAGAGAGGGAGGAACGAGGATTATCTCCGTTTTTCCACCAACGTGATTAAGCTGAAACGCCGTCTGGTCGACGACTCCACGTTGCTGCTGCTGTTCTCCACCGGCTTCCGTTTTGACTCGCCTCCATCGCTTGAGCTTTTGCTCGTATCCGCCAAGCAGCGAAATACATACACTCGTGTGTGTGTGTGTGCGTGTACACACGCAAGTACATAGATTTTTGCGTAAACAACGCGGAGGACGATTGAACATTTTTTTCTAATTAGGCGACCAGTCATTTATCCACGATTCATTTTATTATTGTTTTTTGCGATTTTTTTAAATCAATAAGGAGCTCATTTTGCTCGCGTATATGTCGGAAGTTCATGTCCTACTGGGGTGATTCCCTTCCTTGACACATTGGGTCATTTTGACCCGGACGAATTTGAAATAAAATGCTCACTTTCCTAAAACTAAAAGTTTTCAACAATTTTTTACAAGTAAATTTTATACTTAACGAATTTTTGACTGAAGGGTTGTCAATCTATGCGGGTCAAATTGACCCAGTGTGTCAGAGCCGTGGCCAAATGTAAGTGTGTCAAGAAAGGATTAAGGGTAATATAGTTTTCGTATGATTTTTAGAGAATTAGGAGTATCTTAGGGTCACCAGGGTTGTGAAAAACGTTTTTCAAAAAACAAGTATTATATATAGGTATATATAGGTAAATGCATACTCAAAATCAAGTATTGTATAAAAAAAGAATAAAAAAGTATTAAAAAAAAAGTATTGAAGTTGGGGTATACAATAATTGGAGATATGGAAAGACTTCGATTGATTAGTTATTGAGAAACTTGAAGTTTGCATCGTTGAACGGCAACGATGTTTTTCTTATATATTTATTTTTATCGTTATTTGAAAGCTTTTTCTTGAAACTTGAGGTCGTAAATCTGTAATAAAAATAGATTTAAACTTTCGAAGGATTTTCATAGCCTAAATCGCCCAAAAGGAAATTTTTATCTGTAAAAAATAATTACCTTTCGTTGGGTTTCAACGATGCAAACTTCAAGATCATATTCGATAGGGACGCCGCACGTAGGGAGGCTACATAGGAATCCAAAAGGATTCCCCGCTATTTCCCGATCGACGGCGTTCGAGAATTTTTTTATTCGAAATTCTGAGCCGGAATTTATTGCATTTTCCAAAAAAAAAAAAAAATCACACCCAGTGCCGTAATATGGGTGAGTTATGCCTATAAAAAAAGAATTCTCGATTACGTTCTAGGGATATTAAGGTGGGTTATACATTTATAACGATCAAAAAAACTTTCTTTTTTTTTCTCTAAACCATAGAACTATATATATAAAATATTTGTTCTAAGTTTCAAAGCGAAATATTGATAATATTGCTACGTTTTACTTGACGAGAATTGTTTTTGAAAAATTAGGAAAAGAAGACTACTTTTTTAATTCAAATTTTGCATAAATTATACGTGAACATTATCTTAAATTTGCATTTTCTTCATTTTAATAACCGTCAAATAGAAACTATACATGTTCCAACTGAAAAAAAATTGATTTTTTTGCAATTCAAAGTCTATTACACGCCGATTCGTAACTCCCGCGGCACCCTTGCCGTAACCCTCTCCCACAGCTCCGCCATTTTTATCATAAATTAATTTAAAAAAATTGTTTTGTATACTTAAATATACTACTAAAGTATACCTAAAGTTTGATAAACATAGAATAATTATTCCTTCGTTTCAAAAATCCCTCAAAATTGCTTAAATTTTTTTCCCGTCTAAATGTATATCCCGCCTTGATAGAATCGAACAGGGCGAGCAGGTCGGAAAAAAAGGGGAACACGATTAATTCCTGTCGTCGCCTAGTTCGTGTGCACTCCCGAAGACGCATATACCGTAGTAAATCCCGTCTGTTATTACGAGTACGTATTGGCGCGTGATGAGAATTGCGCAGAGCGAATCGTTGCGGGAATATCTCATCGAAAATGCTCACCACCAACGACGTCGTCGACGACGACGACGACTATAATATGCCCCCGGCGAACGAGCGTCTCTTGGCGTTGCGTCAAAATTCGGCGATTCGCGCGCGGGTGGCCATTTTTACATCGTCAATTTTTCATAGTCACATACACGTTGCACTTTGATATATCCGGCGCGTATGCGCGTCTGGGCGTAGGCATCAAGTGCGTTCAGCTACATTATTATTCATTTCCGATTCTCTCGCTCTCCGTCACACATTGAAAATACATACTTTTGCCATTTCGAAACGTCTCCCTCCCGTCCGATTCGTGTTTGAAATTCGTCCTCGTCACATTTTCAAAACGCCTTTTGGCCATTGCCAATTCTAACCTCGCATTTTTGCGACGCCTTGGAATTATCGCTCTCCAGAGGGCGCTGTCAACCGTCGCTTCGTACCCTTAGCCCTCATCCCCATTTTCTCCCTACTTTGCCGTTTTATTTTTTACTTTTCGTTCCTCTCTTTCGGCCGGAGCATCCACCTTTTAGCGTCTCTTCATCCGCGGCCCAAGTATACGATATTTAAAATTAATCCTTCCTTTGTGCCGTCTGGCCGACTACTGTCTGTCTCTTTTATCGTGTGCCGATATGAGACTCGTATTAATTTTACTCCATTATGTACTCGGTCCTGTACGCGCAAGCGAGAAGGCCCGTACGGGGTACGTGCGGGCAAGGAGGACATTGCGAATCGAAGGGTTGGCAAAGAGCGCGAGGGAACGAGAACTATGTCGCCATCCCCCCCCCCCCCCCCAGTCGTCTTTTTGTCTTTACGAATCCCTGCCGTGGCGCGCTTTCATTTCACGATTCTCAATCACCGTGACTCCCCCATCCCACCCCCGCGTACATGTACTCGCGTCCATATATATACCCCCGTATACACGTATATCTCGGCGGTGATCAATCACAATTCAAATCTAGTAAGATAGAGAACGAGCCCGCGAGAGGGAAAAACGAGGAGGTGTTTGATCGCTGGATGAACGAGGAGGAAAAGAGTTAAAGGCGATGCTTTCTACACTACCTCTCTCTCTCTATATATATGTATATGGGACATTCCACGCCATTTCACCTAGTCGGTGACCCCGACCATTTTTGGTTTTCCTGATTTTTGTGTAAAATTGTACCCCATGAAAGCAACATCCACACCAATTTTTAGATTTTTATCTCTTTTCTTTTAAGAGTTATAATTTTCCCAAAAAAAAGTCAATTTCGGAAGTTTTGGAAACGTTTAAACGCTGATAACTCCTGAACTAATTGAGATATCGACAAATGTCACTATATAATTCTTTTTCATTTTCAAGCATACTTTCGTTGAAAAATACGAAATAATTATCAATTATCAATGTCAACGTTTTTTGTGCTTCTAAAGTGAAAACTATTTTTTTAAAAGATGATCGACTCCTTTAATTTTTTCCAAAAAATTCTCTAAGGTAAAGTAACTTATTCCATGATTTTTAAGACTAGTATCATCGTGGGCCCATTTTTCCTTCTATTTTTTTTCAAATGAATGCTATTTTTTTAGAAGATTTTTATCATTTTAATCTCTAATAATTCTATTAATGGTTTTGTGATTTCCAATTCGGCTTCGACAGGCCTAAAACGCTCTGTTTGTAATTTGTGCGGAATTTAACGAAAAAAAAATATTTTGAATAAAAAATATTTTTTTTCGTCACGGGCTATCTGAAATGGCGTGGAATGTCCCATATATATATATATATATATATATATATATATATATATATATATAGTCGTGTGTACTCTCGCGTATAATATAAAAGACTTTAAACGCTCGTTCGTCATCGGAGCAATCGGAAACGATCTCCCGGCCATCTTTCTCGAGATATTAAATACCGCGCAACCGCGCGCTCCCACCGATCGACGATACAAGACAGAGACAGCAAGATTGGCTGAAATTCAACACGCGAGCGTCAAACAATGAAAAACGACCCAAACAACAAAAAACAAACGTGAGAATTTCTTCAAAAAAAAAAAAAAGAACAAACATTCTCGTCGAACGTAAGCATGCGTGCGCGTACGGCGGCCATACCCAGCTTGTACACGCGTATCCAAGTGCTTCGTGTATTAATGCGTAATGAGAATTATCGGAGCGAAATTTCGTTCTGTTGAACGCGTTGTACGGAAGCCGCGAGTATCGGCAGTCAGGCAGCAAAAGTAACGCGCACCCACATACTTGCACACATACACCTATGGGATTTCAGGCACAGTGGTGCCTTCGGTTTTCCGCATTAAGTAGCGAATTCCCCGTCACAAGTCAGACAGTGGTCTGGGTTTTGCGTATGGCGCGCCAGTGGACGAGAAGAGCCAGCGAGGAGAGAATACCGAATACGAAGAGGCACCCATTGTGTACATATATTTGTGTATATGTATGTATGTCGTTTCGAGACGGGGAATCAAGCAACCCGAGCAGCAGAACAGAGCAGCCTCCGCAACCGTAAATTCATATATATATATATATATATATATATATATATATATATATATATATATATATATATATTCTCTTTTCCCTGCCTACCTTTTGATCCTACCCTTCCTCCAACGTCCCGAAGGATAATGCGCAAACCAAAAGATAATTCCCGATACGGGGACGAAATCCCGGAGACCGAGGGTAAAAACTCTTATTTAAAAATGTATTTACCGTCTGGCTTCGCAAGGATCGGTTACTTCTATACGTATATATATATATATTTATTATAGGAGTTTCCGCGTTTGGGTTTTCCGCCACAGGACTCATACAGCTACGAAGTTGGCTTTCCGGTTCCTCAAAGTAGCGACCTAAAAGCTTTTTATTATTATTATCATTATTATTATATATGAATCGAATAAACCTCGAGCATATACGTCCGACGGTCTGACGCGAGCCGCGCTGATCACTCCTCGCGTGTACTTGTTGAAGCCTCAAATGTGTATCCGCCCAGATCTTGCTTTACGCTCGTCGCAACAGGCCCTCGCGATAATGCAACCTCGAAGTAACAGGATCTTCGGCGAGGTACACGTTGATGGTGGAAAAACAAGTGTTTCGCGAGTGGTATTATATGACGGAGAACATTTTTGGAAACGACGGAGTACAGGGTGTCTAATGAATTGGAATAATTCGCGTATTCGTGTACGTGCATGTATACGGTGCTTGCAATGTACCGGAAACTGTATTGGGAAAAATTAAAAATCGGATTAAAAAAAACATGTAACTTGAATTAGATTTGCATTTTTATTGAAATTTAATTTCAATTCTATGTACAGTTACTTTGATAAATATTCACAAGTGGGGCTCCAGCTAGATTGAGGGATTGAAGGGATTGAGAAATTTTGTACCCAGTCGATGTATTTCAGGGCACTTCCTTTATAATGTTTAAGTCGGGGGAAGTCAATTTCAACCCTTATTTCAACCCCCAAACGCTTTTTTTTTACTTTTTCGAAGGTATGGAGGAAACGGATTTGATAACATCGAGTGGGTCGAATGACATGGGTTTGACCCAAACAAACCCAAACAAGCCCAAACAAATTAGAGTAAGCATACAGAAAACGTATTTCGAAAATCGAATATTTTGCGGAAATATTTTTCTTTCTCAATAAAATACCCCTCCCCCACCATAAAAAAAAAAAACATATTTTCATGGTGCAGGATAGCCCCAAACACGTGAAAAAATTTTTGGAGCCGATTAGGACTCCAAAACTTGTAAATATTCACCGGTACTTCAAACGCAATTTGATTCGAATTTAACTTGAATTTGAATTTAATTTAATTAAAGTTCAATTTAAATTGAATTGAATTAAATAGAAATATAATTTAATTCAAGTTCAATTTGAACTAAATTTAAAGCTAATTCAAAAGTAATTAAATTTAAATTTGACTTAATGGTATTTAAATATACTCAAATTTGATTTAATTATGAAATTCACGAATAAAATAAATAATAAAATGAATTTTGATCGCGAATACTAAAATTGAATCAAATTCCAAATATATGCGGGAGAAATTTTCGAAAACGACCCAGTACAGGGTGTCCAATGGATGGGAATAATTCGCTTATGCATTTCATGTATGAATTCGATGCTGCCAATGTAACCGGAAGCTATATTTAAGCACATTCACAATCGATATTCATTTTTAAAAATATTTAACTTTTGTCTTGTGCATACGAACGACGATACGATGAAAATACAAAATTCCACAGAACCGTCATGCCTTCACGTTGTCGGGGGAGGAACGGCGGCTCTACGGAATTTTCGCATGGATAACGTACTGTGGAATATATATATATATATATATATATATATATCGCATGTTTCATTGCGTCTCCTTCAATACCAGTGGGCTGCGCCGAAACATGAAATTGTAATAATTGAGGCAAACTTTCGTTCGCGATGCTCATCGGGGCGTGATACATAGACGAGACCCGCAGGGTGCTTTTCGCATCTGCGTGTGTGCGTATACATGTAAATTTGTGTGTTTATATATGCGCAGTCGTAAATCGAGGGGACGAGGGAGGGCCCGAGCCGCCTAAATACACGATGCCAGGCCAAAACCCGTAAAGGGTTATAAGGAAAACGCGTTATTTCCATTTATAGCCCAGATCCGTGATCCCGAGCGAGTGTGATTGGCTCGGCTAAATTCAAAACTCCCTCGCACGTACACGACGCACTTATCCCCTTTTCTATCAACCCCCGTCGGTTTCAACCCTTTTTGCGTCTCCCCCTCCCCCCTCCCTCCCTGCCTTGCACTCGTTTCAACGGAGATATTGATCTAATTATTCTCCGACGTGTTTTGCAAAAGTGTTGCCTATGTTAAAAGTATTATCGAAACTTTCGTATAGCCGAATAGGCACAAAAGCATAGACACTATTCGCGAAAGTTGGCCGCCCCGTGCGGAGATTGCCGTAGGGATCCAATTGGATTCCCATACTTGTCCCTTCTTGATAAGGATCCAGTGCGTCATCACAGTGGAGCTCTGTGCTAAAACGTCACGCTCGGACATTGGATTCTCAACGGGATTCCTCCAACTTGGATCCTAAAGGGCGACGTTGAAGTTTGCTACGTTGGAAACGAAACAATTTTTTTGTTATGACGTTGAAGCACCTTTGGATCGCAAGAAAAATGCATTTTTTTATTGCCTTATTTTTTTGGCAAATTTGGATCGCAAAAATCACTTCAATGTTTTTCTGGATCTTCATAAAAATTCTACAACGCAAATTGACGAGAGAATATTTTTGTTGATAATAAAAATAAAGTAACAAGAGAAGGAAAAATAATTTTCGTTGCAGTCCAACCATGAAAACGTCAACACAGTTTTTTAAATTCTTATTTCGTCATTTTTTTTATTGTTGTAACCCTTTATTTTGCAACTTGAGGTAAACTTGTAATAAAAATACGTAAAAACGTCCGAATGATTTTCGTAGCCTATATCGGCCAAAAATAAATTTTAGGAATAAAGGAAAAAAAAGAATTTTCCTGTGTTCCAACGATGCAAACTTCGAGGTTATTGCTGAAGGATTGTCGCATTATCAAATAGATTCTGCCACGATTCTTGATGAATCTCTTCGTATTCTGTAAGCTGAATTTTATAAACAAAAACAAGAAACAAGAAATTTTTATTCAAATTTTATTTAACTTTGTGCCAAAAAACTGCCATTTCGCTCAAAAAGGCAGTTATTACCAAATTTTAAGGTGTTTAGAGCCGGATTTTATTACAAATATTTCTGTAGCTAATCAAGGTGTCCCAAAACACTTGAAATAAAATTTAAAAATTTAACTTTGTGAGGACAAGTCCGGTTTCGTTCGCCAGCTCCTCAAATAGTATGATACATGCCACGTGCCCCAATGGAATCCTTACAGGAATGTGGTAGGATCTCGGGACTCCCCAACGAATATCCGCACAAGGCGTTGTCGATCAAACGATACAGCGGTTGAAGCGCAACTCCGCGCAACCAAACAACGCGTGGGCGTCTCAACGTTATTCTTTTTCCCGTCGCCATTCGTCGGATCGAAATTGTCGAGCGACGTGTCCTCTTCGCAGGAAAGTCACATATCTCGTGGTAAGCGCGATATGATGTTCATCGCTCGTTGACAAATGCCAAAAATTCGAACGAAATATTTCGACGACGTTGAATTGACGTGATTCGCAAAAACACGACCGCAGTGGCGTATAGATATATTCATACGTCAGCGAACAGTTTGACAAGCATATTTCACTCGCGATACACCCAACGTCATAAGTATGAGTGTTCAATTTTATTCGTCATTATGAATTTCAGACGCGCGTGTGTGTTTGTGTGTGTGTGTGTGTCTGTGCGCGTCGAGGTCTGACGGAGAACGCTACGTTGAGCAGGGCGTCTCCGCATTTCGTTATTAGCCAAAATGTACCGAGCGCGAGTGATGGGAACAAAACCACGTGTAACTGCGAGCGCGGAGAGGAAACGAGCGAGGCAAATGCGGGGAACGATATCTCATCGCAGTTTGCGCGAGAAAATCTGCGTAGCTATAGAACAAATGGATGGAATGTAACTATCGAAGTTGGCGATCGCAGGAATTTCGTCGTTCTTTCTCATATGCATACATACATATATACACATATACATGCATACATATATGCGTGCATACATACATGCATACATATATACATGCATACATACATGCATACATATATACATGCATACATACATGCATACATATATACATATATCCATGCATACATGCTTACATACACGCATACATATGTGCATACATATATGCCTACATATGTGCATACATATATGCATACATATATGCATACATATATGCATACATATATGCATACATATATGCCTACATATGTGCATACATATATGCCTACATATGTGCATACACATATGCATACATATGTGCATGCACATATGCATACATATATGCATACACGTATGCATACATATGTGCATACACATATGCATACATATATGCATACACATATGCATACATATATGCATAAATATATGCATACATGTATGCATACATATATGCCTACATATATGCATACATATATGCATACATATATACTTACATATATGCATACATACACCCACACACATTGCGGTTGCATTTGGCCAGACATATGTAAATATATACGTATATATATGGCGCAGAGAGTTGGGCATGATTCACTCCTCCGAAGAGGAGCGACAGGGTGGAAAAGCGACCAGCAGGACGAGGGAAAAGCTGCGAGGGTGCCGCCAAAAGATACGAAGCGGTTCATCCGTTGGCGGAGCAACTGCGAGAGAACGAGAAAGTGACGAAAGTTGTGCCGAACTAATAGGACGATTTTCAACGCGAGATGTTTAATTAAATTAATTACATGCGCGTACGTTCGCGGCAACCGTAGTATAAATTTTGAGGGACCGGCGTGCCGTTGCTCGATGGCGACTACTTGGAGGACGAGTGTGCGGATGTGTGTGTATCCTACCAATATTGGGAAATTGTAGTGTCCGTTGGTACGTTCGTTTTTTCAGGCTAAATTGAGGTAGGTGGGTTAGATTACGGTGCTGAGACGATATCTTCCAGTTGGGGAGATCTTGTCTTTCTGTTGGTTTCCGAAGCTTCGGTATGGGGAAAGAGATGTGCAGAATTTTCCTGCACTTTTATTTTATGAAAAATAAAATTAAAAAAATTGTGTTCGTCTATTTGAAGGATAATTTAAACGTGACTATTTTATAGGATCATTTTATTAAGACTAGTAAACCCTTCTTTTCCTTAAAAAAAAATCATTTTTAATCGACAAAAATTCTTCTATAAAATAAAATTGTTTTATATAAATAAAGTTTTTCAATATTTAATTCAGCTCACAAAAATTAAAAACGTTAATTTTTTATGAATTTCTCCAAAGGTTCATTTTAACGTGACAATTGCAACGGGTAGTGTTATCCAGGTGTGTATAAGCTTCATAAAATGACTCTTTAGAATTATCACAATGAGACTACCGATAAAATAGATAAAAAATAAAAAATTTGAATATTCATAAAATAAAATCAATTTGACAAAAGATTGTGTACCCTTCATTTTTTATTATTTTATTTTATTTCTTTTATTGAGGGTTGTTTACTCTTGATAAAATGCCCCTTCCGAATATTCGTGAAAACACGCGTCTTTTCTCGCGCCATTGAGACAACTTGGAGTGATCAGTTGCCCGTTGCGATACTCCTCCACTCTGCAACAAGGCAGATTCAACTACGAGCAATGCGAATAGCATCGCAGAAGCGATTTCGCCGAGTCGCGTGCCAGCGAAAATCAACTTTCCTCGCCTGCTACCCTTGAACGTGTACAAAACGTCGGGGCTCGCGCGTACACTTCGCTATCCAAGCGTTTCGATCACTTCTCGCACTGTGCAACCCCTCGGACGTTTGCTTATACAAGACTCCGCAAAGTTTCGGAATACCACGCTTGCACTGTCCTGTGCGCATACTACACACGCTACTCTCTCTCTCTCTCTCTCTCTCTCTCTCTCTCTCTCTCTCTCTCTCTCTCTCTCTCTCTCTCTTCATTTCTCTCCCCTCAAGCGGGCACAGGCGGCTTGTCAAGGAAGCACGAAGTAACGGCGGCAAAACGGACCACCGGAAGTGGCCACTGATACAGCCCGCAACAGCGGCTCCCATTCGCCTCGTTTTACGCCGTACGATTTTTTTTTTAATTCAAAGCGAAATGCAGAGAGAATTTATTGCCGATGATAACGAATGGATTGATAATGCTTCCCATATTCACTGCGACGCGATTGTTATCGCCTTTTCGAAATTCGAATCACCGAGTGTAATAAAGATAAATAAATCGCCTCGAGAATGAAATGATTTGATATTTTTTTCTTTTTTATCTCCTGCGCCAATTTATTTTGCGAGACTTGGAGAAAGAGAGGCTGATAAATTCGTGATTTCTGTAGAGGATAGACATTATTGCATGGGTGGGTGGTGGGCGTGAATGGGTACAGGGAGCTGTGGACAGTGGAGAGCCACTGTCGGTCAGCTCTAGATAGGATTCGGCTTGATTTCCGGCACGCTCGGTCGACCTCCCCTTACCGATAACGGTAGGGCCGAAAAGCTCCCTCCCTCTCTCTCTCTCTCTCTCTCTCTCCCTCTCTCTCTGTCTCTCTCTCTCTCTCTCTCTATCGCAAGACTCGAAACTCCAAAGGCTGCCACAGCGGGATTCTTGGCAAGGGGTTGGGTCCTCCGGGGGGGAGCTCGGCGTTTCTGGTTTCTCCCGACGCCGGAGGACACCCGAAGGATTCTGGTATATAGTATCTCAAGCTCAGACGGACGGATGGACCGACAGATTGCGGCTAGCCTCCAGGAAGCCCCGGTAGTCGCTTGCAACTACCACCCCTTCTCACTTTCATCCCCCTACTCGACTCCCTTTTCCCTCCGTTCTACCGAACACATCGCTGTTTTAACCCCCTTGAATGGCCGAATACGACAAGAGCCACGAGTTTCTCCAGTCGGACAGCCTCTCAGTATTTCCACTTCTCTCTCTCTCTCTCTCTCTCTCTCTCTCTCTCTCTCTCTCTCTTTCTTGCTCTCCCGAAATCCATCTCTCTTTCTCTTTGTATACGTATATTCGTACTTTGTCATTTGCTTAAGGCCAATCTACGTTGTCCGGCTAGAAATCCCTTGGGCACTTCCGCATGGCACGATCACCGATCGTAATTCGATCTGACTCGAAGGCACAAAGCCGTCCCCGCACATCGAATCAACGGGCAGCTCAGAAGGCAGTAGCAATGATCACTTGACATCTTCCTTTCTCTCTCTCTCTCTCTCTCTCTCTCTCTCTCTCTCTCTCTCTCTCTCTTTCTCTTTCTCTCTCCTCCTCT
>CALYCA010000503.1:0-21255 GCA_944452715.1 Ophion slaviceki | reverse complement strand
GGCAATGGATTTCTATCGAATTTGAAGGAGCGAAAATAAGGGGGAGGGGGAGGTACGATCGAGCTGTTTTACCGCGGCGTCGTCATCCCTGCAGACTCCATACCATCGATTGGTCGCTGATTTTATCCACCGTGCTTTCTACTTCGAGCCCAGCGACTTCGTGTAAAAACGGTTCCTTTTGTTCTTTGATGAAACATCGTGATGGGACAAAAATGGTTTAAATAAATGGACAGACGATTTTTCGTGCGGAAAAATATCGACTCGTACCGGAAGAAACGAAGAAATAACCATTTTTTTAAATGAAGGGGCTACATCTACCTGTGTGGGTAAAACATTTCGTTTTGCAAGAATATGTTCCTTCGATGGTATGACCTTTCAGCTACAGTCCCTGAAAATTTCATTGAAATATTCCCAAAATTGAACTAGCTACGGCTTCTAAAAGTCGGCCGGGCGAGCGGTAGCAGCGCCATACTTCATACTTTAAACGCGTTTTTCTCAAAACACTTTTTTTCAATATCGGTGGACATGATATCTCGAGAACCATTCGATGCATTGTTTCCAAATTTACAGGAGATACGAAGAAAAACATTTAAAGGTCGTTGACGATCTCGTCGCCACGTTGTTAAAATAAATGATTTAAAAAATTAACGATCGTGAACGACTCATATTCATTGTAAACTTGAATAACCCGTTTGGTTTTTAGATTTCCGCTGGACCGTTTAAGCTGGATCGTGTCCACCGCCAAACGTGGCGAAAAAATTTCATCGTCTGCCGGCGGCCATGTTTTTGTTGTTTTTCCGTATTTTCTGGTGATTTTTTTAAGACTCTCAACATATGTACCTTTCTGTTAAAAAATCTACAGATATCACACAAAGTGAAAGTATTTCGAGGCATTGAAAATGTAATCAGACATTTCGGGTAATAAAAAACCGGTACATGTAAATAATATGGTTTGTTTGTGATTAATTTTCAAAAAATCTTGATAGATTGAGGTAATATAATGTTTGAATTAATAACAAGATTAGAATTGGGTAGGGAGAGGGCATTTTCAACCAATCACAGGCATTCGGCATGTCGCAGCTTCCCCCACTCTACTGCCAGTAGAGTGGGGGTAGCGTTAGTGGAGTGGGGCAGCGTTGCTTTCGTGTGACATCCAACTAACTCCGACCCCTATACCCAGTCTATCTCAACAAACATATACAGTTTTGAAAGCATTGTCAATGATGACATTTCCAATGCTAAAAAATGCGTTTTTTTTTCACCAAACGTTTCCCACAGAAACGTCAGAATTTTGCCGTTTTTTCGGGCCTCTAGGTACACGTAGCCCGTTGATATATGTCGAGCCAAATATTCCAAAGCACCTCAACTCGCTCGTCACATTGATGAGTGCGTTCTAAACGCTACCCCCACTCTACTGGCAGTAGAGTAGGGGTAGCGTTAGTAGAGTGGGGGTAGCGTTACTTTCGCGTGACATCCAGCTAACTCAGATTCTAAAAAAATTCACGTATTCCTAGATGGCACGAACGTAGCTGCTGCCTGGACGTCGAACGCCTCGTGCATTGTACGTAGCAGGACCGCGCTATCGCTTTCTCCGCTTTATCCCGTCTCTCAATTTTCCCGAGACTCGAGGAAAAGCGACAGGCGACGTTACAGAAATAACGAAAGAGAAGATCGTTCCATTCTGCAAGTGTTCCTCGAACGGGGCGAATCTCCCAACGGAGACGAAACATTCTTCTATTCTCGCCAAAGTTTTTTCCCGTCGTGGAAAGCGAAGAGAGTATAACAAGCAAGCCAAAGAAAAAGAGTAAAAAGAGGAAGGAACATTTCGATTTTAGTTCGTGGTGAAAACGCGAGAAATACAGGGGGGTTGGAAATACAGGAGATTGAACAGCGGGTCATGAAGGAGAGAAGGAAAAATCAAGAGAAAGCGAGGGAGATGGAGAGTCGGAAACATGCAATCGCGATTCTCGGAAAGTTAAACGAGTCACGCTCATTTCTATTTACGGTAACGCCACTGTGATACACAGCATGTCTATATATTTATTATACCCAGCAGACATATACAGACACATGCAATGCCAAGTAAAGGGTGTCCCAAAATTCACGCAATATTTGAATTTTGCGCCATTTGTGCGGTTAAGTGTTGCCAACGAAAAAAAAGACAGTGTGACAGCTGACAGTTCAGGGTTGTTAAAAATGGAGGCGCTACACGAAAGAACAACGCGCGTGGGGGTCAAAATGTCGAATGACCAAATATAGAACGACAAAGATTTCGAAACGACAGAATTATGAACTCTCACTATAACGAAGGTTAAATTATTCGAAATTTTATCCTTTGACCGATGACGAAATTGAATAACTATTACACCAAATGATTATTTATTCGAGAACACGTATTCAGATAGTCGGCAGTTTGAGTCATACAAATAGAGATTCGAACAATCGACAACATTTTTATCTCCGAAATAGAGAAAAGTGAGTATCTAACATTCGTAATACCGTTTATAGCCAAAAACCATATATCGAGACTACAAACTTCGAATGTGTAGATCTTAGAAACGCAAATGATCGATGGTCCGAAATGGCGAATACCTAAATGGCGAACTGACATGGCTGCCTGACCCGACCGACCACTAACGCCATCTGCCATCTTCATTCTGAAGCGCAAGTAGTATTGCTCGATCTCAAGTTTTTGCTATCTGGACAGTTCACCATTTTGGCTTATCGCTATTTTAACTGATCGACTTTTTCGTCCTTCGCCTTAATGAATTCGAAATTGTAAACTGTCGTAATATTTACGATTGGACGATTTGACGTCTCGAATCGTTTGGTGTATATGTACAGGCGAATCGATGTCATATCTCTCATTATTTTGTTAAATCTAATATTTGTTTTCGCTGTAAGTCAACTTCGAGATTTTTGTATTCACAATTTCGATTAACCATTTTACAGACTATCATAAGATCGGTCTATCTATATTGGAACGTTCGTGATTACAGAATTCGAAATTTCGGTCCTTCTGAATATTGATCGTTCGAATTTCCGAACCCCACCCAACAACGCGTTTTCGTTGTTGAGCAATATTTTTAAAATAATGAAGATTTGGCAGCTACAGTTTGCAATTTTCGTACAAAATATGGACGGTGAGTAAACTTCATTAACTGTGAAGAGATCAATTAAAAAATTCAGAGTGACTGGATCAATTAGTGAACTTATACACTCTGGCCGTCAAATCATTCAACACAAAACTTCGAAGCAGTTCCTTAGAGTGTTGCTGAGAGTCCAGGTACATTAATTCGGCACCATGGTCGAGAATTGGTCATTTCGAGAAGCTCTCTACAGTTTATTCTCACGAAACATTTGCATTTTCATGCAAATCATGACTGTGGAGGCTACTTACCCGATATGCTATTCCATACATCACCCTATACTGTATACTTTACGATCAAGAAAAAAATTACAATTTTTCATTAAGGGGTTAGGCCACAGTAACGGGTATAAGTCATGTGCGAATTTAACAATTTTTTCGTATGAAAAAGTGATTCACTCATAAAATTAATTACACATCTATTGAGTATGCTGTTATCAAGCTGTTAGAAATTTTTTTTTTTCGATGTACAAAATGGCCGACTACTCGAAACTTCTCGAATCAGCTTTTTTCCAATTGGCGTGACAAATAACTTCAACAATTTTCACTCGATTAACTTCAAATAAAAAATTTATGTTCCTAATTTCATTTCGCAAAGAGGTACACGTACAGAATTTCTGATTAATCAAAAACTTTTCATTTTATAAGCAGTTTATGAGCAGTTATAACGAAATTTTTCACTGAAAATTCATTTCTCAAGTTCAAATACCTACAACTTTTGAATAAAACAATATTATTTAAATTCCGTACGTACTTCTCTAGGTATTCTAATGTAGATCGACAAGAATTTTTGTTTTTTGTTCTAGGTAAAAAAATTCGGATGCTAACTGTCACGCCGCGAAGCGCCTAAAAAAAGATAACAAAAGAAAATATTAGTAGTCGGCCATTTTGAACATCGAAAAAAAAAATATATTTGTTCAAACAGCTTGATATTCATACTAAATAGATGTGTAATTAATTTTACGAGTGAAACACTTTTTCATACGAAAAAAAATTGTTAAATTCGCGCATGATTATATACCCGTTACCATGGCCTAACGCCTTAAAAACCTGTGTTTTCTATCAAAATTACTTCTTGCGTGAATTTTGGGACACCCTTTACAAGGCATATAGCGATGTAACTTCAGTCAGTGGCTCCGGGAAGAAGGAAAGAGGAGGAGAGGACGATGGAGGTACTTCCGGAATTGTTTCGAAATCGCCTGAGGCGTTACATCGGGGAAATACAAAATGAGAAACGAGGAGGGTGATAAGATAGGGAAGAAACGCGAGAGTAAGATGAGAGTAAGAGAAGAGAGAATTGGATAGTGGGCGAGGGACGAGGAGGGCGAAAGTAAAGAGAACAGGTGTCGGAAAAGGGGATAGACCGAGCAAGAAAAGGGGAGAGACGTATAGAGAAAGGAAATGAAATGAAAACAGATTTCATTATACCGTTGAACAAAGTGTACATCATCGAAAGCATAGTCGGCAATGCATTCGACTATGTGTATGTCGCGGTGTATATTTGGAGTATATTGGGGGGTAAATTCAAAGTTGCAATAAGACTGAATTTATAGGGCAGAGTGCTTTTCGCACTTGAGTGCACTGCGCAAGCAGAAAAGACTAAAAAACCGAGTATGGGGCAAAATGGACCACTCGCGGAAAATTGTGACCGAAGGAAATTCCGAAAAACGCCGAATTGGCAAATTTTATATCGAAGCGAAGAAGTAGAAGTCTCGCGAAGTAACCCCTTGTGGGCGTTGTTGAGTAGGGAACAAGCATCTTTTGCCATGGTTGGAATTGAGCTTCCCGTTTCGCAGATGTAACATCTTGGAAGGCAAAACTGACACAGGAAAAACTATTTCAATAGTGGTTAGTTTTGCTCCGAGTTTCATAACCGTGCGACTTTCTAACGTAGTTGGACGTCGTTGGAATACAATGAAAATTTCCTTTCTCAAATTTTCCCAGCAGATTTGACCTACGAAAATCACGCAAACATTTTGTCGGACCCTTGTTTGGCGCTGTACAACCTGAATCTGCCAAATATAACGTTGGATGATAATGAAATTAAGCAATAAAAAAAAAAAGAATCTTCGTTGCGTTCCAACGATGCAAACTTCAACGCCCTCTACACTTTTGCAAAATATTTTCTCTGTATATCCTAAATGTTATCAAGTATTGTGCATCAGGAAGAATGAAAAACACACATAATGGGGCAAAATGAAATACCATTCAATTCATAAAAAAGGGATACGTTATTACCGCAGGTAAAACGTAGATACCTTTGTGTACTCAATGCTCAACGACATAAAGGATATAGAATTGAATATCCGTTTGAATTCCTTTAAAAGGGCTCGTAATTTTCCGGATATAGCCTATTGACATAGAATACCGGTGGAGACTGGAACACATCGATGTTTCGAGGGTCCATTTTGCCCCAACTTTCGGTACCGGAGCGTTCTGAAGCTTCGTACGTCTGCATATATATATATATATATATGCCCGTGTATGCGGTTTGGTACAGGGTGGTACATTATATTATATAGCAGGCTACAACAAACTTGTTAGAAACGGGTCTCGGGACATTTACTCGATTGCATCGAGGCCTCTCCGCACGCTCTACCCTCCACTTCTTTTACTCTCATGTCTGCACTCTAATAAACTTGACGTCCCCCTCCTGCCCCTTCTTTTTCTGTACACTACAAAACATACGCCACCCCTATGGATGGTTCTCTCTCTCTCTCTCTCTCTCTCTCTCTCTCTCTCTCTCTCTCTCTCTCTGCCTCTCTCCGGGACGAGGAATATCGTACCCGCATGTGTGGCGTACAAAGCAAAGGGGAAAAAGGAGCGAAAAAATACGATCTCAGGCCAGTCAATAGAATGGAGCAGGAGACAGACAGTTTCATTATCCGATTGTAGATCAAATTAGTCGAACGACAAATTGAGGGAAACTTGTCGGACTAGTCGATCAAAATGATTCAGTGACTAATGGAAATAGGGGTGAAAAAGTAAAGCTGTCCGGTTGTCAGTAAGAAGAGATGCCATTTTTCAATTTCGGTCCACTTTGATTTTATTCTATGGAATGTTGGCACCAGTTGAATGTTTGAAAATACCAAACTTAAAAAATGAATGAAACACTCGTTGCATTATTGGTATTAAATTAATAAAATTGATTCAATAAAATAAGTAGATATATTTGTTTTCATTCCCTTGGCGAAGGTTTTTACGACTTTTTGAAAAATGATTAACGCTTTATTCGTTTCTTTTCATCACCAATGCGGTATATATTGATAGTTGGAAAGAAGGGTGAAAAATTGAACCTGTCCCATTGTCGGTGAAAAGAAATCATTTCTCAATTTCGCTCCAATTTTTTTTATCCCGGGAAATTTGGCAATCATGAAATATTCCAAGATATTCAATTTAAACAACAAAAAAAAACGTTTCTCACAATTGGTTTTGAATTAATAAAAATATTTTTTTTTAAATACGTAGAGATTTATTTTCTTCGTTTCCTTGACGAAGAGTTTCGTCGACTTAAACAAAAAAAACGATCAACGCGGCGCTAATTTGTTTCATCACCAATGAGAGAAAAACTACGGGTTGAAGTTGGGTAAAAGTGATAAATACATGTACACGATCAGACATAAGACGGGAGGTACCTTTAGGCGAGAATTTTTTTTGCTGATTTTCATTTTTTTTTTCAGAGGAGAAATTTCTTCACCATTTTTGAGACTTAGGGTATGTTTTATTACCCCTTTTGGCTGGTACATGGTATCTGTATTTATTAATCTTAAAAAATGGCGAACGTATGGCACGGTCTTCTAAGTTGCATTTTTAATACTGGCGTGACCTATAGCTAAAAAACTAATCGACCGATTCTGATGAAATTTGGTATAAATCTTCCTAACCTTGTTGTTCAAAACATGATCCTAAGTGTTTTGCAAAACCAAATTTAAAGAAACTATTTTCCGCTTGCAAAATGTAGCCATTTTTTCGGATAATTCAATCTTTTTGTTTCAAAGCGTACCATTTCATCGATATTCATCATTTCTCACTTTTTCTTAGTTCATATTCTGCGTAAGAGTGTTAATAGACGAAAAATCTTCGTTGCTTTTTTCTCAGATTAATTCCGCCGACGTTACGTGTCACACCGTCTGACAACATCCGTCGCAACCCGTTTTAAAATACCGTATCGTACCTCCGCTATTTTTGAAGATAAATAAAAAAAACTATGTACAGTAGAGCGTCGATCATTCCAATCAATTGGGACCGGGCGCCTTTCGGATAATCGAAAATTCGGATAACCGAACACCAATATTCCGTGGGCGAAAAAAACCTTGATTCTTTCAATATGATAAAATATAAATATATAAAAACACGATGAACATCAATATGTCAATAATACAAGTCCATTTTTGGTGAATTAAAAATAACCATTGTATCATTCAATGATATAGAACGAAGTTAAGTATGTATTTAAAAATAATCAACATCGGACATCTTTGAGTTCTTATCTATTTATTTTTGAAAAAGTCGACGATTCTCTTCTGCTGCACAACCGAAGCTCGTTTCTTTGCTGCCAAATCTCGACTGCTGGCGGAAAACAAAGTGCGCGCGAGCGCAGACCGAGAAAGTGGAGAGGACGTACAACAATGTATACATCGTGCAACAATATATAGGGCGTAATCATTTGAATAACTGAGCATTCGCATGAACAAAATTGTTTAGATAATTGATATTTTGAGTAACCCAAATCGCCATTCGGATAATTGACGTTTCGGATAATCGACACTCTACTGTAACAGCCAAAAGTAGTAATAAAACATATCCTAAGTCTCAAAAATAGTGAAGTAATCATTCGTTTCAAGGGGCTATACCAGTGTGACACTTTCAAAAAATCAATTTTTTTTGCCTTTTTCGACAGTTTATACTTTATACTTAGCAGTTTTTATGGTAAATATCATTTTATCTTGCAAGAATCGATAGTTAAGGGGCCAGTCCACTATGAAAATTTCAAAAAAACTTTTTTTTTTACTGTTTTCGAAAGTACATACATTCAGAAATATTGTATCAAAATAGGTGTAGGAATTGTCGATTGAGTTTAGGTAAGAGTTTTTCATAGTATTAGGAGTACAACTTTGCAGTGACCGTTTTACTTAGAGAGCCACTGCGGCCGAAGTAGTGGCCCTAGCTCAATAAAAAAAGTGGCATTTTAAACCAGAGGCTCTGCCAATGTAAACAATTTAAAAAAGCTAACGGATACGTGTATGCATTATAAAGTTATAGGCACTCAAACATGGCAACCTACGAACCGAATTCTCAGCATTTGCGGGAGGTTATGATTTACTTCTTCAACATCAAGAAATCTGCGGCTGAGGCCCACCGTTTGCTTGTAGATGCTTACGGGGAGGATTCTATACGCCGAAAATCATGGGGACTGCCTGGTCATATTCCGTCATCGACGCCCAAACCGAATATTCACGGATCCAAAGTGATGCTGTGTATCTGGTGGGACCAGCTGGGCATTGTGTACTATGAGCTGCTCAAACCACCCGAAACCATCACAGGGGAACTCTACCGACGTCAGTTGATGCGCTTGAGTAAGGCACTCAAAGAGAAACGGCCACAATTCAACGAAAGACATGACAAGGTGATACTGCAGCATGACAATGCCCGACCTCATGTTGCAAATGTTGTGAAAAAGTACTTGGAAACGCTGAAATGGGAGGTTTTATCCCACCCGCCGTACTCTCCAGACATTGCCCCTTCCGACTATCACTTGTTCCGGTCAATGGCACACGATTTGGCTGACCAGCACTTCGGTACTTACGAAGAACTCAAAAATTGGGTCGATTCCTGGATTGCCTCCAAGGACCAAGACTTTTATCGACGCGGGATTCGAATGCTACCTGAAAAATGGGCCGAGGTCGTAGCTAGCGACGGGCAGTACTTTGATTAAAAAATATGTAGCCACTTTTTTATAATAAAGCCTTAAACTTTTGAAAAAAAAGGTCACTGCAAAGTTGTACTCCTTATATAAAGTTTAAACGCGTTTTCCTCAAAACAACGTTTTCAAAATCTAGCTCCATCGTATCTCTAAAACTAATAAACCGATTCTCTTGACATTTGAACCACATATTGTAAACATAATTCGCAACAAGATGACCCTCGATGGTTTGAAAATTTTGATTTTCACTCTTTTTTTTTTGCGAAAAACTGCGAAAAAACGCGTTTTTAAAATACTTTTTTCGTTTTTCATCTGCCATTTTTTTATTTTTTGATAAAACTTTATATCCGAGGGTCATTTTGTAGCTGGTGTCATATTGAATCTAATGGACTTTGATTGTTTTGTTTCAGACAAGCCGTTACAGAGTTGTGATGGAGCTACCTAGCCCACCTATTTTTGCGGCGTTAAGTTAAACTATAGTTTTTGTGCTTAAAAATGAATTAAAATGAATTGAAATTTTGTTTTAAATGTATTTTAAGACTTTATTTATCAAGCCCAACAACTTTTATATTCATATCTTTTATAAAATCCTCCAAAAAAATCGCGAAAATAGCCTTTTTTCGTGGCTCCAAAGTGGACTGGCCCTTTAATCTTTAAAGGCGTTTTTCTCGAAATGAGATTTCTCAAATTTGCTGACATTGTAACTCAAAGAGCAATTATCCGATTGACTTGAAATTTCAACTGAGTACTCTTGAATATATTTACTCTGCAATGGCGTAGGATATTTTTGATTGGATGAAAATTGACAATTTGGCATTGAAAAAAACGACCATTTTATAGGCAAGAAAACAGACTTTTTTTCATAACCACGCCATATTGTTAAATTTTGATATTTTTCGAAAATCCTACGTCATTGTACAGCAAATACCTTCCAGTTTAACGATATTTTTTCCTTTTTCGGTTTCAGCTACTCAATCGGTCGGAATCATGTCAGCAGTGGAGGAACTTTTTTTTGGCGCCTCCGAAGGCAGCTCATAAGTCGCTTGGATCTCAATATTTTTCTATGGAAAAATTATATAATATAGGTCAAATATAGCCAAATATATTCTTAATATTCCGAAACTTTTAATTGAAAACTTTTCTTCCAAAAAATTCCCGAAAATCACCCAAATTTTCAGCGTTCACCCTGGTGTGGCCCTTTAAAAAGAAAATCATGAAAATCAGGAATTTTTTCCTCGCCTAGAGGAATCTCCCCCCTTAAGATGAAGTAAGTGTGTCTTCATATGCACACGCCTGTGAATGCCTGTATCGGTGAACATGTGAATACGTGGCTGGCACGTAACGATAGGAGTATGCGGTGCGTGCGAATGCCCCGGAAGACGCCAGACATCTGCTTTTGCACCGAAACAACTACCCACTCATTTCTCTCTTTCGCTCATTCTCCTCTCTCTCGCTCTCTTTCTCTTCGTGCCTCTGTTTTATATCTGCCTCTTTCTCTCTCGCTCTCTTTGAATCGTTCCCTTTAACTCTTGAATATAAACACAGAAACGCGAGCTTGTTCAAACGATTTCCTCTCTTTCTCTTGCTCGCCGCTATCACAAGAATGCAGTTTAATGTGAGTGCATTGTGCTTTTCCTGGCACGCTGACCGGGTGCGTACCGAAATAGTAAGAGTACATCACAAATGCCCCGCAAGCGCGCTCGCTCGATCTTTCCTTACGCACCCCGGACGTTGAAAATATCAGCAAAAAACAACAAAAACCGAAGGAAAAAAACAAACAAGAAAGGTTGACGTTGGAATAAAAAGATTTTTTGTATTAACCCGACTAGAAATTTTGATCCGGCAGCCTGAAGACTGATCAGGCCGCTATCAAGCTGCGGTCCGTACTACCGTAGTACGGCAAGTCTGACCAGTGCCCGAAGTCTCCGGAAGCAGTGGGAACTTAGTCCGGGCGCGAGTAGGCACCCTGTATGTCGCCGTAATATGGCGTCCATAGACGTAGTTGGCGAATCGAGATTTTGAGGTTAGGTTTCATTGACGTCTGCGATATAAACCGCATGAATTCGAATAATCCACACTCTGTGAGCAGGTAATAAACATGGACTAATTGTTTATAGACAAACGAAGTGAAGCGATATTATTTAATTATACATATTCAAAGTATTCTTAATGGCAGAACTTAAAATGACTGATTAAGGGGTTAGCCCCACTTGCGATTTTTCTTTATTGCATTTTTTTGAAGTACAAGTATCCGGGCCCATACTTCTGTATGTGGGCCCGGAATAGATGACTCTATGTAAGTTTACAAAAAAAAAATATTTTCTTCGTGTAAACTGAAATTGAAACTTTAAACGCGTTTTTCTCAAAATGGCATTTCTGAAGTCGGTGACCAAGTTTACTCGAACACTAATGAACCGATCTTCTTGAAATTTTGCAGGCTTATTTAATACATAAAAATGTAGTCTTTAATCGTTCGATTTTTTTTTTCGAAAAAAAAAGGCCGTTTTATAGCCAAAAAACGGCCGTTTTTTTCGTTAAAATCGAACCATTAACTTTGACTGTGCGCCATTTTGTGAAAAATGAATATTTTTTAAAATCCTTCGATTAAAGACTAGTTTATACTTATATTTGACTAAATCCATCCGCATTTTTTTCTTCAGATGATCCACTTCGCCGCAATGTTGGTCACCGCAAACCGTGTATATAAAAACATTATTTCATTGACGGCCATTTGCCACTAAACAATGTAATATTTTTCAATAAAAAAATTACTGAAAGTTCTTCAAGATGTGTTCTTTAAGATGGTATATTGATCGATTAAAAAAGTTTTGTAGTTTTCTTTTAAAAAATTTATGAAAAAGGCCTTTTTTGCGCTACAAGTGGGGGTAACGCCTTGATATATATATATATATCCCGAGTCGAAATTTTCGAGCCGCGTTCAACCCACAAAATGAAGGCGAGCAGAAATCGGCGTGAGCGGATTATTGGGTATCTAAAGGAGGGTACAATGTTTGAAAGTACCATGCGTTAGAGCCTCCGATGAACCTCCGGCATGGCAGAAAGTAGACTTTTTGACTCAAAGGAGGTCAGGGAGGGTCACAATTGAACCTACGGAACCTCAAGTGGGCCTACTTCGAGCGCTCCTGCAGAACCTACTGGCCCCCCTTTCGGCCTACTGTACACTGCTAAACAAAAAAATTAATTTATATAGAATCTATTTAAATAAAATAGGTTTTATTCCTTGTCTCCCAGCCTACTACGATCATATTTCTTTCAAAGATATTTATATATGTTAATAAAGATGAGATTCAAATTAATCTTCATTTGCTTACAATGTACACTGTAAAGCTTAGTGTACTATATGCAAAAAATATTTCATAAATCGAAAATAAAATGAACGCATTATTTGAGAGCTTTACTACAAGGATTTTTCATCGTAATTCGTCATTCCCTGACCTTTGGAAATGATTTTTTTCGAAGAAAATATTTTTGCCCTATATACGATTTGAACCTAGTCCTACCTACTCATAGCTACGCGCCGCTGCCCCTATGCTACCGAGTGCTTATAACATTTTGGTCGCGGATATGGCATAAGAGACCAAATGAATACCTCCAACTATTTGTTGTATCACATAAGCTATAGATTTTTCAAACACACACACACACACACACGCGCGCACGCGCGTGTATGTGTGTGTGTGTGTGTATATGTATATGTTTATTTATAGAAAATCAATCTATTTAATATCGTCCAATAACTACATATTTTATTTGATCCTAATAAATCTGTGATTCGGTTTCATCAGTTTAACATTTTCATCTGTTCAAAAAAACAATTTAGTCAAGTTCACTGAATGGATCTAGTTATTTTTTTTTAATTTACCTTAAAAAAAATATTTGTAGAGTTAAGCATTTTTCTATTTGATTGAACTAATGGCCCATCTTTATTGTAACACTCATATCAAAGGGTCGGGGGGTAGTGAAGGTGGAGAGAGAGGAATTTTATATATATATATATATATATATATATATATAAAATAGGCGGGGGGTAGTGAATTCCTCTCTCTCCACCTTCACTACCCCCCGCCCCCTTGATATGAGTGTTGCAATAAAGATGGACCATTAGTTCAATCAAATAGAAAAATGCTTAACTCTACAAATATTGTATTTAAGGTAAATAAAAAAAAATAACTAGATCCATTCAGTGCACTTGACTAAATTGTTTTTTTGAACAGATGAAAATGTTAAACTGATGAAACCGAATCACAGATTTATTAGGATCAAATAAAATATGGAGTTATTGGACGATATTAAATAGATTGATTTTCTATAAATAAACATTTTTAAAATGAAAAATCTAGGTAATACAAATTTTAAAAAAAATCAAATAGACGCGGTTAGTTAATATCATAATATTTAGCGGGAAAAAATAAAAATATGCTTCATACATACACGTGGAAATATTTTTTTAATTTTCAACGTGCTAAAAATGAAAACAAGGAAAAATCAAACATCTTATTTGAAATCGACGGTAATCGGCCGTCGCCATTTATCAACTCATTATTGAATAAACAAAAAAAAACAAAACGAACAAAAACAAAAAGAAAAAATCGAATGAGGTTGAATTCTAAACCGACAATTTCAATCCTTCAGAACATGAAATAGACTATAATTAACACCCTATCCTTCCATATAGAAATCAACATTATATGTTATTTAGGTATACACTGCCAGCTAAAAGTTTTCGGACACTCCACATAATCGCAAAACTTTTGAGCGCTGGATAATTACCAAATAATGTTAGAGTAATATAATTCATTTCATTTATTATTTCACTAAGATACTATAAAGATCTATATGATTAAGTAATTTCACAGAGCTTTATAGTATCTTCGTAAAATAATTATTATTCTACCATAAGTTTGCAATGATCCAAAGTGATATTAAGTTTTGCAGTTATCTGAAGTGTCCGAATACTTTTGACTGGTAGTGTATATTCGAATATATTAACGCAACCACATATTTCGAGTATTATATATATATATATATATATATATATATATATATATATATATATATATATATATATATATATATATATATATATATAAAGTATTATATAATATATACCGTCGCTTAAATGTTTGGATACACCAGTCGATATTTCTTGCTGCACTAAAAGTCACATAGCTTCGTAAAAAAAAGATAACCAAATTTACCGAACGGCGTTTTGACGGGAATAAATTCAGCTGTATATTGCTTTTCTGAAATATTTTTTTATCATTTTCTTTTCGACCCGGTACGCACTTTTATACGTGACTGATTTTCGGCTTTTTTTCGACCATCAAGAATTGAACGCATGACTTATGGAAAAAAAATTGTTACGTTTATCCATGATGAACTTAAACGGGGTAGCAGGAACTTCATTTGCGTTTTTTATAAAGTTTTGTACGATTTTTTTCGCAATGTTATTTCATTTTTTGCTAAAAAGACTAATTCTAGATAATGCAATGTAACTCAAGAACTAGAAGGCTTAAGAAGAAATGTCAAGAACGACAAACGTCGCGTAAGCTTATACTGGATAGACTGGCATTTTTTAAAGAATTTTCCTGTGAGATTTTTTCTCACAGGAAAATGCCTATTAATCCGATAGAATTGGAGTAAGACTGTATACACAAGCATTCTTTTATCAATTGCCTATAAAATAATAATAAATCGATATTGAGCAAATTTGATTGTTTTCGCATATTAATATTGGACTATTAATTTGATAAGGGGACGATGTATTTTCATTAATTTCGTATTATTTTCGTCATCGAACGGGTTACCGATCAGGTCACAATGGAATGATGATGGAGGAGATATCGAATTTGGGCCGAAAGCAGGTTAGGTGGGGTCGAGGCAACAGTTTGAGATTGAAAGCAGGTTAAGGAGGCCTGTGCTCTGCACGTTTCACTGAAACTGGGGGTCGAGAGAAGGTTTGGGAGGTCTAGCAGAGGCTACCCTGGGCCAAGAGAAGGTCTCTTCATGGCACTGAACTCGACAAATGAGGTTTCGTAGGTTCAACGGAGGCTGGCGGCTTATGTATTACAAAAGAAATGGGTCCTGCGAGGGTTCAGAGGAGGCTAAAAATTTCGACTCGGGATATATATATATATATATATATATATATATATATATATATATATATATATATATATATATATATAAGAATAAAAGTGAATTTGATATTTTTGCCGAAATTACATACGTGTGAGTTGTTTTCACAGCCTAAGGGCCTTTGCACATGGGGTATTTTCTACGCGCAGACGACGCGATACAAACGCGATACACACTTGATCTATATGCGTTTTTCAGTCCAAAAAGCGTGTGGATCATGTGTGTATTGCGTTTGTATCGCGTCGTCTGCGCGTAGAAAATACACCGTGAGCAAAGGCCCTAAATGGGCAAAAAAAAATTCAGCGGTAAAAATAAAATTATTGTTGCATTGCAGTGATGCAACTTTGATCATTATACATAAAATTATTGACCATCTGCAGAATAGAATTAGACTGATAAAGATCGGAAAAAAATTATAAAGTTTACACAAGTGTTAGGATGGTCAAATAGGTAGCGCGCTCAGCTCTAGAATAAGAAGGCATAGGTTCAATCCCGAGGGTAGGTAAAAACTTTAACCAGGCAGAATACGTTTTAATTAAATTATCATATAGGCAGGAACATAAATAAGGTATATGGAAACAAAAAATGACAGAATTTTTTTATTCATAATTTTTGGATTGTTTTTATTTTTCAGTTCAGGCATAGATACGGCAGCCGAATCAGGGCCGGATGCAAAAAGCGTTTCACGCCTGTTAAAGCCCTGATACGGCGGCCTGTAAAGTGCCGTGGTACGGAATACGGCATGCCGGATACGGCCCTGATCTGCCCCGTAGCAAAATTTCTAGTCGGGTAATTTTTCATTTCTGTGCGTTTGTACTCATCCAGAGCCTTTTTTTTGCAAATTGAGGTCTCAAATTTCCAATAAGAATACGTAAAAACGTTCGAGTGATTTTCGCGGCCGAAAAAAATTCGAACAATTAAAAAGAATTGATGTTCGTTGCGTTCCAACGATGCAAGCTTCAACATCATCAAAAAGCAGAGCAACGAATTTTGGCGATCCGTCGTGAAAAAGAATTACGGTCGAAAAATTGAGCGCGAATATTTCGCGTTCCGGAGTTGGAAAAAAAGGTAATCGAGGTGGGAGGAGAACGCGGGTGGATTTTTTTTGCTCGGCGAGAGGCGGATAACGGGGCGTCTACCATAAATCTTCCAGAAGATTCCTCTGCATCGTCTGCGTTACCTCTGCCCCGCTTCCCCTCCCTCGTCCGTTTGCACTATCTTGTTCTCTCTCTGGTTCCTACTTCTTCGTTGTTGTTTTCCTCATATTTCTCCCTTTCGCTCTCAGGCAACGTACACCACACGGAGGTGCCTACCATAGCAGCCTAGCACCGGCAGAAAAGGGTCTAGGTCTGGCGCTCGAGTTACTGCGGGCGATTTGTCTCGATCAGAGAAGATTCGAGAGAGCCTCCTCCGCATCATACTTTTCCTCTGAGGCAGCTACGCCCCTCAGTTATTTTTTTTTCTTTCTTTTACACAACTGAACAATATTATTATAACAATCGTGAAAGAGTAATAACAAAATGCAACAATGACACGAATGACGATGAGAAGAATAAAGATCATGATGATAAATCTGGCGATCGGAAAATTCGTGTTTTCTATCTCTTTATTAGACTTAGCTTTCAAGGGATCTTCTCACTTTAGACGCTAAAAAAGGCTATTTTCATGAATTTTTTTGAGAGGTTTATATTATAGATATTGATATAAAAGTTGTTACACTTAATCAATACACTTTCGAAATACATTTGAACATTTTTTTATTTATTTAAGTCACTATTTATAGATGAAGAAGGTAGTTAAAAAAATGTCCTAAAAAATTGTAGGTCTGTTGATGAAATCTCATGAAATCTCGGAGATGGATCATCCGAAACAAAAAAATCAAACGGTTTTAGATTCAGTATGTTAACGGCTATAGCGCACATCGTACGATTTTTTATATATGCAAAAATGACAATATGGCGGACAAAAAAAATAGTGAATATAAATTTTTTTAAAAATCCTTGATATGCGGTATAGCTATAGTTGAAAAGAATATGTGGTTAACATTTCATAAGGATCGGTTCAGTAGTTTCGAAAATTTTATCGACAAGCCGTTTAAAGTTTGTTTGGGTTACATAAATACATACAATTTTTTTTTAAATGTATTTCGAAGGTGTATAAGTGTAACAACTTTTATATCAATATCTATAATATAAACCTATCAAAAAATTCATGAAATTAGCCTTTTTTTAGCGTTATACGTTTTTTTTTTTATACTAAAGTACGGATTGACATGTTATTTTAAAAAAGTGCTTCATGAAAGTGTGACAACTTGTTTTTATTTGTCAGATCTGTTCAGTGATTTCTTTTTGGCTAAGTGTGGCATACCATCCGTCAGGAAATTTTACCTAAACACTTAAATTGTGGAGGCCCCTCTTGTAGAAGAAGCCACTATGACCCTCCAAATCCGGTCCTGTACATGGAAAATCAGTTATTTTTCGACCCGTTACACTATGATGATCCCTTAAAGGAAGGTTCTGCCTGGTTGAGCCAAAAAATGTTCGATTTTTCTCCAATTTTTTATGCGAAAAGTATTAAATATAGAATGTTAACATTTGGTATGTTGACTAAGTGGTCTTTATTGAACATCAACATTTTTTTTACGTTTGACAAAACATGATGGTGGGAGTGGGAGGAGCCACGTATGCGGTGCGCGGGCGATGACATTTTTCGCTTGCGGATGTCCTAAGTCCCGGACAGGTTATCTGAAGCAAAAAAATCAAACATATTTTTACTTTGTACAATATTGTGTATAAGTTGATCTAGAATCAAGAAGAAAAATGGAAAAATAAAAAAGTAGTGAGCAAAAAAACTGCGAAAATGTTTGGGAAACAAAACAAACTTCCTTCCGATCGCTCACTATTTTTTTATTTTTCAATTTGTCTTCTTGATTCTAGGTCAACTTATACACAATATTGTACAAAGTAAAAATATGTTTGTTTTTTTTGCTTCGGATCACCTGTCCGGGACGAAGAATGTCATCGCCCACGCACCGACATACGTGGCTCCTCCCACTCCCACCACCATGTTTTGTCAAACATTAAAAAATATTTTGACATTCAACAAAGACCGCTTAGTCAACATACCAAATATCAACATTCTATATTTAATACTTTTCGCATAAAAAATTGGTGAAAAATCGAACATTTTTTGGCCCAACGAGGCAGAACCTTCCCTTGAAGTGTGAATTTGCGTGAGGACGTTTGCACCATGTATTTTCTTGCACTCGCCACCTGCGACACCTCGTTAGAACGAAAAACGGTGCGATTCCGAGGAGGAGAAGGAGGAGAATGACGATGACGAGCGATCGTAACATTTTCCCAGTGGCCGTTACCTGAGAATCGGACTGTGTAGCTTATCTACAAGAGAGGAAGAGCAGGAGTGCGAGAAAAAGAAGGACAAGAGAGGGGCGAGAGAGGGAGAGAGTGGGGGGGGGGGGAGCTCGTAAACAGGGTGCGAAATGGTCTGCGCCGATAGTTACAACTTCTATGTGGGTGGTGTCGAGCGGTGCCATCATGCGGACGCGTGTACGGGGAGTCATAAACGCGAGACGACCGCGGAAGGACATCTGGTAGGCGAGGGATATAAATTTCTCTAGGCGAGCTACATCATCGTCAAATCATACGAGGGAAACGAACGGGGAAAATATCGAGTTTGCAGAAATGGAATTCCTCGATTGACGTTTTACGATCATGCATCGCGAGCGGTGTATCGATCGTATTAACCGGAACATTGGTAAATGGCAAATACCATGACAACAAAGTGTGCCGCCACTACGACAATGTAACACATTACTTATTTCATGTGGATTAAAATTAATTTGTGACTACAACTTTTGCCTGCGGCTGCGCTCGTACGTAGGGTTACCCAGGTAGGAAATCAAAAGGCTGACGATGGAAACAAGCTTGCGCGAGCCTTGTTTCACCGAGCCTGAGTGAGACAGACCTGGTCCAGGTTTCATTGTGTCGTTTGGAGCAGCCTGGAACCAAGACTGGCTGCTTAGCCTAAACTCAGGGTTATTTCAAGCTTCATTCAGCCGGTGAATTTTGAGGCTGATAAATCAAAGCTGGATGCAGGCTTGTTTCAGGTTGTGATAAAATAAAATAAGTTTAAAATAATATTTTTTCTGTACTTTTATGAAAAAAAAATTTAGCAATAAATTTGTCGGGTGCGAAGGCACGAAAAACGAAAGCGAAGGAGGCAGCTCAGAACATTTAAACATATGCTCTTATCGATATTTATGAGGTACACAAAAAAGTATATACGAAAATAAAAGTACGCAATAAAATAAAGTATTGTTTTTTAAAATATTTTTTTATATATATTCTGTAACAAATAATAAATATATATAGCAAATCAAATGAATTCTTTACAAATTTATCAAATTTGCCCCAATGTAGAATATAGAAAACTAAAAACAGGCCTCATATAGCCTCGGGAAGAGTTTGGGAAAAGCCTGGTTATAAATGCTCGTGAAGGTTTCATTAAGGCTCGTTTTGAGCCTTGTTGTTTCATCGTTTCAGGCTTAGTACAGGCTTTTCTACCAGCCTTTGGTCAAGCCTGTGTGCAAGAGCCTGAAACCGCGTTATCATTCAGAGGTTCAGCTAGGCCTGAAATCAGGCTGGTGCTCAGCCTGAATAAAAAAATGTGAGCCTTGTTTCAGAGCTTGGCGAGCCCTTTTTTCATCGTCAATTCCTACCTGGGTATCGGACCAGTGAATGCCCAGGTAGGAATTGACGATGAAAAAAGGGCTCGCCAAGCTCTGAAACAAGGCTCACATTTTTTAATTCAGGCTGAGCACCAGCCTGATTTCAGGCCTAGCTGACCCTCTGAATGATAACGCGGTTTCAGGCTCTTGCACGCAGGCTTGACCAAAGGCTGGTAGAAAAGCCTGTACTAAGCCTGAAACGACGAAACAACAAGGCTCAAAACGAGCCTTAATGAAGCCTTCACGAGCATTTATGACCAGGCTTTTCCCAAACTCTTCCCGAGGCTATATGAGGCCTGTTTTTAGTTTTCTATATTCTACATTGGGGTAAATTTAATAAATTTGTAAAGAATTTATTTGATTTGTTATATATATTTATTATTTGTTATATTATTTGTTACAAAATATATATAAAAAATATTTTAAAAAACAATACTTTATTTTATTGCGTACTTTTATTTTCGTATATACTTTTTTGTGTACCTCATAAATATCGATAGGAGCATATGTTTAAATGTTCTGAGCTGCCTCCTTCGCTTTCGTTTTTCGTGCCTTCGCACCCGACAAATTTATTGCTAATTTTTTTTTTCATAAAAGTACAGAAAAAATATTATTTTAAACTTATTTTATTTTATCACAACCTGAAACAAGCCTGCATCCAGCCTTGATTTTTCAGCCTCAAAATTCACCGGCTGAATAAAGCTTGAAATAACCCTGAGTTTAGGCTAAGCAGCCAGTCTTGGTTCCAGGCTGCTCCAAACGATGCAATGAAACCTGGGCCAGGTCTGTCTCACTCAGGCTCGGTGAAACAAGGCTCGCACAAGCTTGTTTCCATCGTCAGCCTTTTAATTTCCTACCTGGGCGGGAACCATCCGTGTAGAAATTTGAGTCGGGAAAAAGTACTGCCCCTGATCAGCTTTCCATAGATAATATCAGGCTCTGGTTGGGCCTTCGACCCTGGAATAGGTTCGCAATGTGACGGGTCTGAGGTTAGGTCCCGATCCGCCGTTCCCTTCCTGGGGAACTGATCAGGGGTGTAGTTCCGAAAAGCCCATACCGCTTTTTTCTTTGGAATTTTCTATACTTATGTATTTTGACTCGCTGAAGACGAATATGATAATTAAAATTGGTGCAAATTTGATTATCGAGGTCAAAACTCGCAAAAACTGTATGTTGATCTTACAAGGAACATCCCTCAGGTGAAACCCTTCGATTTTGTTGAAATTTGGATATGTTATAGAGCACCGAAAAATAAGCGATACGTATTTTTTTTATTAT
>CALYCA010000502.1:30000-35435 GCA_944452715.1 Ophion slaviceki | reverse complement strand
TGCATCGCTCGTTCTAACTATTCGAAAAAAATCGTGCTTCATTTTATCTCCGCATTTATTTTATCCCGAAGATTAAGGGGTCTTCTCACTTTAGACGCTGAAAGAGGCTATTTTCATGAATTTTTTTGATAGGTTTATATTATAGATATTGAAATAAAAGTTGTTACACTTAATAAATACACTTTCGAAATACATTAGTTTTTGTTCAAAATTTAATTCACTATTTATAAACGAAAATGGTAGTTCAAAAAATGTCGTGAAAAATTGGAGGTCTGCGCTGTTGATGAAATCTCGGAGATGGATCATTCAAAACAAAAAAACCGAACGGTTTTAGATTCAGTATGTTAATCACTATAGTGATTAACTCCCTAACTGAATATATCCCATTTTTGATATATTCAAAAATAACAAAAAAATCCATCGAAAAATGGCCGCCATTTTTCGAAAAAACGAAGAAAAAAAACGTGTTTTTTCACCGTTTTTGGCAAAAAAATTTAATAAATATTTTTAAAAAATGTAATCCTTGATATGCGCTATAGCTATAGTTGTAAAGAATATGTGGTTAAAGTTCATAAGGATCGACTAGTAGTTTCGAAGATTGTATCAGCAAGCCGTCGTAAAACGTTGTTTCGAGAAAAACGCGTTTAAAGTTTGTTTTGGTTACACAAATACGACAAAACTTTTTTTAAATGTATTTCGATTTTTTTTTTTTAGTGTAAAAACTTTTCTATCAATATCTATAATATAAACGTATCAAGAAATTCATGAAAATAGCCTTTTTTAGCGTCTAAAGTGAGAAGACCCCTTAATTCACCTCGAGAAATTTCGCGTCGACGCACTCGTGAGGTGGGCACGAGAAATTTTATCGGATACCCAGGTAGGAATTGACGATGAAAAAAGAGCTCGCCAAGCTCTGAAACAAGGCTCACATTTGTTAATTCAGGCTGAGCACCAGCCTGATTTCAGGCCTAGCTGAACCTCTGAATGATAACGCGGTTTCAGGCTCTCGCACACAGGCTTGACCAAAGGCTGGTAGAAAAGCCTGTACTAAGCCTGAAACGACGAAACAACAAGGCTCAAAACGAGCCTCAATGAAGCCTTCACGAGCATTTATGACCAGGCTTTTCCCAAACTCTTACCGAGGCTATATGAGGCCTGTTTTTAGTTTTCTATATTCTACATTGGGGTAAATTTAATAAATCTGTAAAGAATTCATTTGATTTATTATATATATTTATTATTTGTAATATTATTTGTTACAAAATATATATAAAAAATATTTAAAAAAACAATACTTTATTTTATTGCGTACTTTTATTTTCGTATACACTTTTTTGTGTACCTCATAAATATCGATAAGAGAATATGTTTAAATGTTCTGAGCTGCCTCCTTCGCTTTCGTTTTTCGTGCCTTCGCACCCGACAAATTTATTGCTAAATTCTTTTTTCATAAAAGTACAGAAAAAATATTATTTTAAACTTGTTTTATTTTATCACAACCTGAAACAAGCCTGCATCCAGCCTTGATTTTTCGCCTCAAAATTCACCGGCTGAATAAAGCTTGAAATAACCCTGAGTTTAGGCTAAGCAGCCAGTCTTGGTTCCAGGCTGCTCCAAACGATGCAATGAAACCTGGGCCAGGTCTGTCTAACTCAGGCTCGATGAAACAAGGCTCGCACAAGCTTGTTTCCATCGTCAGCCTTTTAATATCCTACCTGGGTACTCGCGTGCGCGCGCGGAATTTCTTCGGAGCGTGCGAAATTCCCGAGATTGCTTGTCCCGCAAGACTCTCAAAGCCTTCGAACAACTCGGCCACGTTAACAAATCGTCTCGAGTCAATTTTTATAAGTTCTATATATATATATATATATATATATATAACTGTCGATACACGTAAGGTTACGACATCGAATTTTTCCGGTAGGAAAAAATCCTCAGCCGAACAATCGATTTCTTTGTCGGCATTGTTGTCGCGAAAGAGGTGCGCGTGTCCGTGGCGGCGTTTCATCATCGTTGCGTATACGTGAACGCATGAAGAAAAAAAACACATGTATATATATATATATACGTGTTTTTTTTCTTCATTCGTTCTTCATGCGATATATATATATATCGCGAGGTGAGCACCATCGAACGACCTCGACAGACGAAAAAGAGAAAAAGTATTGCGAAAAATTAAGAAGACTTCATTTTATCAAGACAAATTAATAAGACTTAAGGACTTAGGCCACAGCAACGGGTATAAAATCATGTGCGAATTTAATAATTTTTTTTCGTATGAAAAAGTGATTCAATCACAAAATTAATTACACATCTATTTAGTATGAATATCAGCTTATTTGATTTCTTAAATAAAAATCCTGAAACCGAATATAAACGTGTGATAATAATTTCTCCAATTACCATTGTGCCAAATTAAATACGGTTAATGAAACTGAATTGATCAAATTTATCAAACATTTGAAAAGTTGGGCGCCACAAGCTTTTATTTATCGTTACGCATAGCTGACTTGGTAAAAAAAAAACTAATTATAACGATAATTTATAACGACGTGAACGTAATCGTTCGAAGGCTGTGTCTCTCTTGCTCGCGAGCCCGTGCGCCTCGCGGATTATCCAGGAACGCCGTGCCGGAGTAAAACTCGCAAGCCCCGATATGCTCACCCCCGCATTATCGCGCTCGCTCTATCTTGGGGCGATTGTATCGCGAGGTTTTTTTTTGCCCTCTACGAACGAAAGATACAGGAGGCGTGAGAGGGAAGCGTTGCTCTGTTGCTTTCGCGGCGCGAGTGAGCAAGGGCTGGAGAGGGTGTAGTAGCGAGGGTGGGAAAAAAAGAGACGAGGTTAGAAAAAAAGAGGGGGGGGGCTCTCTTAGATTGCGACGATCGACCACCCAGTTTACTCGGCTAAATAGAAATCCCACGGGTCTGGGGAAACAAAAAGCAAAGAAAAAAAATGCACAATATTGAGCCGATCCCTCGCCACACCTCCCAGACGCTCAGATACATCGCCGAGCCTTTGTGTACACGTCTGCCTGGGCTAAGAACTCTCGCGTATACGCGCAAGGAGAAATATTCGTCGCAATTTCGAGCCCTCGATGAATGAGCCAACTTTGACGTGAAATTACTCCGATTTGGTGGTGTTGAAGTTTTCATCGTTGGAACGCAACGGAAATTCTTGTTAAGGCCTTAGGCCAGTCTAGAGGCCGAAAAAATAGGCTTTTTGGGGATTTTTTTTTTTTCAGAAAAACTACAAAATAAATCGAGATTACAAAAAAGTTTATCTGAAAACTGCATTTTTTTAAGTTGGCCGGATACATAACTCAGTCAATTTTCAACCGATTCACTTGAAATGTTGAATATATCTTAAGGGGCCAGTCCACTTTGGAGCCACGAAAAAAAGGCTATTTTCGCGATTTTTTTTTTGAAGATTTTATAAAATATATGATTATAAAAGTTGTTGGTCTTGATAAATAGTCTTGAAATACATTAAAAAAAATTTTAATTCGTTTTTATTCATTTTTAAGTACAAAAACTATAGTTTAACGTAACGCCTCAAAAATAGGTGGGCTAGGTAGCTCTATCACAACTCGGCAACGGCTTGTCTGAAACAAAACAAATCAAAGTCCATTGAATTCAGTATGACACCAGCTACAAAATGACTGTGACTACAAAAATAAAAAAATGACAGGTGAAAAACGAAAAAAGTTTTTCAAAAACGCGTTTTTTCGAAGTTTTTCGCAAAAAAAAGAGTGAAAATCGAAATTTTAGAACCATCGAGGGTCAAATTGTTGCAAATCATGTTTACAATATGTGGTTCAAATTTCAAGAGAATCGGTTTATCAGTTTTAGAGATACGATGGAGCTAGATTTTGAAAACGTTGTTTCGAGAAAAACGCGTTTGAAGTTTATACTATGAAAAACTCTTACCTAAACTCAATCGGCAATTCCTGCGCCGTACAAAATCCCTTCTGATTGCTCATCATCGTCGATTTCTTCAAGTCTTGCTTGCTTTCGATTATTTGAAATTCTATGGAAGTACGAAGGATTTTTTTTTATATTTCATAGTTCATTTTTTAATAACAATTATCTGACGATTTTTTAGGCAAATTTTTTCACTTTCCAAAAATTTGCCTAAGAAATCGTCAGACAATTATTAATAACAAATAAACTATGCAATATAAAAAAAATCCTATGTACTTCCATAGACAATGTATTTTTCAAGATATATTCAACATTTCAAGTGAATCGGTTGAAAATTGTCTGCGTTATGTTTCCGGCCAACTTGAAAAATGCAGTTTTGAGATAAACGCTGCGCAGCCGCCATTTTGAAATTAATCGCTTCAAAAAAATTATTGTATACAGTCACTGATGTGCATGATAAACACCCTTTTTTGTAATGTCGATTTATTTTGTAGTTTTTCTGAAAAAAATCCCCGAAAAGCCTATTTTTTCGGTCTCTAGAGTGGTCTAACCCCTTAATTTTTTCAATTTCTTTTACTTTTATTGTTGTTGGAAAAAAAATTTTGCTTTTTTCGGATACAAATTTTTGACAATAATTCTCAAAAATGTTGCAGTGACGTAAAGTTTATTTTCGTTGCATTGAAACGATGCAAACTTCAATACCATCCGATTTGAGGCTTATTTTTACTCCTTTTTCGAATCTAACAGAAAAAGCACCAATTAAGGGGGTAGCTTCAGGCGAGGTAAAAAACTGCCGATTTTCATGATTTCTTTTTCAACGGAAATATTTTTTCACCATTTTTGAGACTTTGGGTATATTTTGTTACGACATTTGGCTTTTATTTTGTTGATCCTCAAAAATGGCGGATGTATGGCACGGCCTTCTAAACGGGTTGCGGATGTTTTTAGACGGCGTGACACATAGCGTCGGCGGGATTAATCTGAAAAAAAAACCAACGAAGATTTTTCTTTCATAGACACTCATACGCGGAATATGAACCAAGAAAAAGTGAGAAATGTTGAAAATCGATGAATTGGTACGCTGGGAAACAAAAATATTGAATTTTCCGAAAAATGGCTACATTTTGCAACAAAAAAATACTTTTTTTCTTTCTTAATTTTCAAAAACATTTAGGGTCATATTGTGGACAATGAGGTTAGGAAAATTTATCCCAAATTTCATCAGAATTGGTGGATTAGCTTTTTTAGCTATGCGTCACGCCATTTTCTAAAATGCAGTCTAAATAAAAAATACCATGTTACAGCCAAAAGAAGCAACAAAACATACCCTGAGTCTCAAAAATGTTGAGGAAATCTTTACGATTATTTTTTTTATTTTTGTAAATTAGCAAATTTTTTCTTCCCCAAAAGGTATCTCCCCCCTTAAGGGAGGACACCTCTGTGACGGACTTTTTTGGTCTACTAGATTGTTTACTTGGGATTCGGAAAGAACGATATGTTATCAAGCATAAA
>CALYCA010000502.1:0-25000 GCA_944452715.1 Ophion slaviceki | reverse complement strand
CATATGTATGGAGCCTTGGAGTGCTCCACACTCTTCAATCGAATATTAATAAAAAAAAATTTTTTAATAAAAATAGCTGTTACTTCACGGTGTTTAGGAATCCCATAATATAAAAAATACGAAAAATCCGTTTTTCGTATTCACAATTCGGGGAAATTAGAAAAATAAAATAACGTGTGTCTTTCCTTGAGAAAAAAAATATTTTTGTATATTTTGCCCTGAAACGGACGTTCGACTAGCTCAATAAAATCTAAATTAATTTTTTCCGGAAGGCTACAAAAAGACGCACATTTTCGTTTTTTACAAATGTAAATACGTCAAATCCTGCCAAAGATACAGCAATTTGAATGGAAAAATGTTAAAAAATGGTAATCGACGAGAAAAAACGTCAGAAATTTAAAAAAAAATTCGACACGGTGAACATTTTTCAATAAAGTAACTTGATTTTTCAAAATTATTTGTGGATTTTTTTCTACTGGCTGAACTGACGTGGAATGCCTCATATATTATTTCTGTATTATATATCTATTTATATTGTATATTTTTGAATATGTTTATTTTGAAGAAGAGCAAAAAAATCGATTTTGTTTTCGAGCTGTTCCCCCTTAATGCGGAGGGCAAACTTGGAAAAAAGAATAAGAGGCGGACGGAGAGGAAGAAAGTGGAAGGAACCGGGCCTATTTCTATCCCCGAAGATTATTTATTCAAGCCGGGAAAAAAAAACGAGGAAAAGAGCCAAGTTTTTCTCTGGGGCCATCTTTTACACGCTACCCTCCGCTAGCCTCCGAGTTAGACACGAGGAGGCTTTTGCACGAGGAAAGCTCGCAGTAACTTCAAAGCCCTTTCGAGCATGTCCTACAATTACGTGCACGTAAAAAAGAGATAAGAATATATATGTACGTACATACGCGAGAACGGAAATGGTCCGTGCTGAGTTCGCTAACTCTGTGATACGGAAAAAAAATTCACGCATCCGTAACTCATACCCGGACTCATCCTTTTTTCACGACTCTGCAGTACTGCGTCTAGAAAAGCCTCGTACGATGACGCTTTTCTCGACCAAGGAGACGTCTAAACTATATTCTATTAATTCAAGGGGGGAGATGCCTTTAGGCGAGGAAAAATTCCCTGTTTATCCGAGCTTTTATTTAACTTCACTTTCTGTGAGATGCAAAACGAAAAATCAATATTTCACCCACTTCCCTACTACTTAGAGCTCTGAAATTTAAAAAACGTGCATCTGACAAGTGACGATGCATTATTCATCTTAAAAAAAACATGTATATCAAATTTTCAACTTTTCATGTAAAATTAGCGATATCTAACCCAACCAACTACTAGTAATGACTGACTGGTAAAATCAATTAAAGACTAACAAGTAAAAAATAATTCACATGTAAAAAAGATATTTAAAAGAAACGAGCTTTCATTTCATGTACTAAAAAGTAGAGAATATATTTTTTTTATTTAAATTTATACATATAATCGTTAATTTACATAAATCCGTTAACACATCAACTGTATTCAATTTATTGTAAGACAACCTTAGAATTCTTAAATAAAAATCTTGAAACTGAGTATAAACGTGTGATAATCGTTTCTTGAATTACTATTGTGCCAAATTAAATACGGTTAATGAAACTGAATTGATCAAATTGATTAAACATTTTTAAAACCGAGCGCCCATAGATTTTATTTATAGTCACATATAGGCGACTCGGTGAAAAAAAAATATTTTTCACTTTCTAGCAGATTCAATAAAAATTATCCAAAATAGAAAATGGCGACGTTAGGATGGCCGACATGTTTTTTTGCAAATGGAAACATGACTTTTTGGTGGTCAATTCCAGGGTTGCGAAATTTGTAACGAAAAAGTAATGCATTATTCATAACTTTTTTAATGGGTAATGAAAAAATATTTCATTACCCATTACATTATATTTTGTATTGCAAAAAAATCCATTACTCATTGCATTATATTTTGTATTGTAAAAAAATTCCCTTACTCATCACATTACATTGTAATGGGCAATGGAATTTTTTTACCTTACAAAATTGAATGTAATGAGGAATGGATTTTTTTTTAAATTACGAAATATATGGTAGTGAGTAATGGAATTTGTTCACATTACTAATGTAATGAAAAAAATCTCCATTACTCGTTACAAGGTAATATGGATTATTATTCAAAATTTTGATTCTCATTAAAATTTACATATATATTCGTTAATTTACATAAATCCGTTAACATATCAACTATATTTAATTTACTGTAAAACAACATTCGGTTTCTTAAATACAAATTTTGAAACTGAGTATAAACGTGTGACAATCATTTCTCGAATTACTATTGTGCCAAATTAAATACGGTTAAGGGGGGATTGTCTTTTTTTTCGCAAAATTTACCGCTTTTTGGGAATTTTTTTGTGAAGAAAGTATACAACGGAAAACTTGTGAAACTTGGCATATAGTTTTATTGATCTGTTTATTACATACAAAAAAATTTTTAAACAATTTCATCAAAAAATCCGCCTCCCACCCCCCTCGACGCGCGATGGTCCTTTTTTGATGGTGTGCACGATTACAGCCTTCACGTTCATCCTGCAACAAAAACCTAAAAAGCATTTTACTTTAGACACATATAGCTATCGTTCGATGAAGGGAAAAAAAAATTGACGATTTGGTGACGTTTTGAACTTGAAGTATCGATTTTTCGAAAAAAATTGATCGATTTTTTGTTATAAATAAAAAACTATTAAACGTATTGCTTTTTTGCTTCATCAAACGATAAAAGGATGTCAGCTGAGCATTCTGTCCAAATTTGAAGGCAATCGGTTGAATAGTTTTTGAGAAATCGTGCACACCATCAAAAAAGGACCATCGCGCGTCGAGGGGGGTGGGAGGCGGATTTTTTGATGAAATTGTTTAAAATTTTTTTTGTATGTAGTAAACAGATCAATAAAACTATATGCCAAGTTTCACAAGTTTTCCGTTGTATACTTTCTTCACAAAAAAATTCCCAAAAAGCGGTAAATTTTGCGAAAAAAAAGACAATCCCCCCTTAATGAAACTGAATTGATCAAATTGATTAAACATTTGAAAAGTGCTGCGCCACGAGCTTTTATAGTCACATATACGTGACTCCGTAAAACAAAAATTATTTTCTACTTTTTACTACATTAAATAAAAGCTATTTTCAAATATTTGTCTTATATATAATTTTCATGATTTCTTTTTAAAGAAAGATTTCCTCGCTATTTTTTACACTTAGGGTATTTTTTATTACTACTTTTGGCTGTTACGTGGTATTTTTTTCATTTTATTAATTCTAGACTGCATTTTTAAGACTGGCGTGACGTATAGCCAAAAAATTAATCGACCGATTCTGATGAAATTTGGTATAAATCTTTTAACCTTATTGTCTAAAGCATGACCGTAAATGTTTTCGAAAATTAAAAAAAAAAATTATTGCAAAACGTAGCCATCTTTTTCGGAAATTTCAATCTTTTTGTTTCAAAGCGTACCACTTCAACGATTTTCGACATTCCTCACTTTTTCTCGGTTCAAATTCTGCGTATGAGTGTCAATGAACGAAAAATCGTCGTTGGTTTTTTTTCATCTTTTTCTTACGAGACTGCAGTCCTGCGTTTAGAAAAGCGTCGTACGACGGACGCTCAGTAAAAAATGAAGCGCCGCTTCCGGTGTGGAATTTTTTATCAATTTTTTTTTCATCCCAATGAACGAAGTTCGTCGAAAAAAAAGTTCAAGAACTCGCCACACAGGAGAGAAGTAATCCGTGTATCGCGTGCTTTAAAAAAAATTCCTCGTAAATATGTATAAACGTTGGGCCGAGGGGTAAATGTGCCTCTGGTCGGACGCGCGTGCTGGCGCGCCGCTCGGGTCTGACCAAAAACGCCGTTTCCACTGGCCGCTCGAATGTTTCGCAACCGGCGCTCCCTCGATTAATTCCAAACCCTATGACTGTTATTTTCACACGTTTCAACTCTCTCGCCTTACCTCGTAGTCTAAAACTGTTTCTTTTTTTTTTCACTACTTTATCTTCCACTGTGCTTTATTTCTGCTTTTTATTTCCTCGATCGCATCGCGCAGGAATTTCTTCTGGCGATTGACGTGACGTCTAGCGGCACCGCGGAGGAAAAATTGAAATGGGCATTCCGGATGTACGACGTCGATGGAAACGGCGTCATAGACATCCAGGAAATGACGAAGATCGTTCAGGTATCGTGATTTTCTTTTTTTTAATTCGGAATACAATTTTTTTTCGTAATTCGATTTGTTATAATTGAGCAAACGAACCCGCGGCTTTTGCGCACGTTCGAACAACATACTTTAATTCCGGTACGAGGTGACGGCCACCCAATGGCCGAGGATCCAATTATAGCCAGAGATCAGTGTATATATATATGTATATGTGTATATATATATATATATATATATATATATATATATATATACACACACGAATAATCGGTCGACCATGGGGTAACGAATCAGAAATCGCGTCAACAATTTCTTTGTCCTCGCATTCGCGGAGTGATATAATTCGTCGGATTTTCGAGGGAATACAACAATCAAATTTGTAAAATAAACGCCCGCATGGGTTGGCGCGATACGCGGGCTTTGTCGCTCCCCGACGACGATTAAATTCCATGACGTTGGGGTTTTCGTATCGTTGGAACGCAACACAAATGAACTTTTTTTTCTTTTTTTTATTGGAGAGTTTACGACCTTAATTTGCAAAATAAAGGCTTTGAATAATGATCAAAATGAAGAAATAGAAAAAGAAGAAATGAAAAATTAATAAAAATGAAGAAATAAAAAAATGAAGAAATGAAAAATGAAGAAATGAAAACTAAAGAAATAAAAAAAGAAGAAATCAAAAAAGAATACGACCTTAATTTGCTAAGTAAAGGTTTTGAATAATGATAAAAATGAAGAAATAGAAAATAAAGAAATGAAAAATGAAAAAAGAAGAAATGAAAAATGAAGAAATAAAAAAAGAAGAAATGTAAAATGAAGAAAAAGAATCGTTGCTTTCCAACGATACAAACGTCAACGTCGTTAAAATCCTCGATCGCGAGTGCAAATCTCACACTCGCGAATTTCCCGGACGGACAATTGAGTGAAAAAAAAAATCGTTCCACCGCGCACGGAGTATCTCGTCCCTTTCGTCTTTATTTTTTTCCCTCATTTGGGGCTTGACGTTAATTATTTGCAGGCAATATACGACATGCTCGGTGCGTGTTCGAGCAACCGACCGGCCGACAGCGCCGAGGAAAGGGCGAAGAACATATTCGCGAAAATGGACGAGAACAACGACGGCCAATTGACGCAGGACGAATTTCTAAAGGGTTGCCTGCAGGACGAGGAACTCTCGAAGATGCTGGCTCCTTAATCGAAACGAGTCACATTCGCGCATTAAAAAAAAGGAAAAAAAAAAACAAACAAACAAACAAAACAACACAATTCAAACGCGTTATATATTACTAACGATAATAACAATAATTATTACTAATTCGTGTGTGTATTTGTATACATGCATATATGCGTATATATATATATATATATATATATATATATATATATATATATATATATATATATATATATATATATATATATATATATATATATATAAACATATATATACATATATTATCTATACGTATGTACATATAAATATATATTAAATATTATACATGTATATTTCACACCGCGAAGGGCGAGAGGAAGAAAATACGAAAAAAAATATTCAGACCCCCCCATCGATATCGTAAAGCCAAACGCGAACAAAATTTTTTGAAACATTTTTTTTACACCCGCGCCTTTGAGGAAAATAAAAAAAAAAGAAGCGAAGAAAAAAAAATCGTACGCACGAACGCGAATCGCTCGTTATCGAAAATTTTTATCGTCTAATGAAAAAAAAAAGAAAAAAAAACACCTAGAAATTGTTCGCGTGCTTCTTATCGCTTTGAACAACGGGATACGAAGCTATAAAAATAATGACGAAAAAAAAAATGAAATAAAAATAAAAACAAAGCAAAGTGAAAGAAAGATTATAAAACGAACGAAAAGAGCACGAAATCTCATTACGATTAATCGCTCGCGAGCGTGATCGTTCCGAGCTTAGGGCTGAACACGGAAAATCCATCGTGGAAAAAAAAAAGAAAAACGGGTTTTCTATACATACAAACATAAATGACCTTATCTATCTATATTTCGTTTGAAAAAAAAATCGACACACACAGTATATACATATACATAGATATTTTTTATGTTTTCTATGTATATAGAAAATATGATGAAAAAAACGTAGAGGACAAGCGGATACGTGGGAAAAATGACACGAGAGGAAATTGCGAGGTCGAAAAATGTTTTTAAATAAGGACGAGAGAGATTTGGTCGCTGTTCTCTCTCGATTTTTTGGCTGTTTTTAATCTCTTAGCAGTCTCGAAGTTCTGCCAGGACGATTGACAACCGGAAGTTGTTTTTCGAAGCTGAAAACTCCGCCCCTTCTCTCTCTCTCTCTCTCTCTCTCTCTCTCTCTCTCTCTCTCTCTCTTCCTCTTCGTCCACCACGCTCTACTTAAAACTTGTCTCTACCCTTTTTTGGCTACTGTCCTGCCAATATCGCTTTTTGCCCTACACCGGGTCACGACAAACGCTCCTCGGAAGAAAAGCTACAGAGAGAGAGAAAGAGAGAGAGAAGGAAAAATGCAACAAAAATTTTAAAAGTATGCAAGAAGTAAAAATACTTGCACGCCAGCGAGCATTTATTATGTTACTCGTGATAAATAATTAACAATAGGTAGTACGTATGTGTACGATAATTTATACGTATATATATATACCGGGTATCCCGTTTTAATCTTACACCTGAATTATCTCGAAAAATACTGCTCCGATCGAGTAGCGAGTATAGTGAAAGTTTTCAAGTGCAAAGGCGTTCGAAAAAATTGTCCAAAATAAAACATTGCGACGTTGGGAGGGCCGAAATGTTTTTTTTTGCAAATGGAAACATGACTTTTTGGTGGTCCATTTCAGGATTGCGAAATTTGCAACGAAAAAGTAATGCCATATTCATTAATTTTTCAATTACATTGCATTCAGTAATGTAAAAATATTCCATTCCTCATTACATTATATTTTGTATTGTAAAAAATGTCCGTTACTCATTACGTTACATTTTGTAATGTGAAGCATTTTCATTGCAAAATGCAATGCAACGTGTAATGACAAAAAATTTCATTACACATTACATTGTAATGAGCAATGGAATTTTTTTACATTACAAGATTTAATTCAACGAGTAATGAAAGTTTTTCACATTACAAAATCCAATGTAATGAGTAATGGGAATTTGTTACGTTACTGAATGTAATGTGATGCGTAATGAAATTGTTTCATTACAAAATTTAAAGCAACGAGTAATGAAAACGCGAATGCATCAATTCTTTTTTCAACGTCCTTTGAACCCTACGAGTTTCACTATACTCAATACCTGATCGGAGCAGTATTTTTCGAGATAAATCAGGTGTAAGATTAAAATAGGACACGCGGTATGTATATGTATAAATATATATATGAGGCGTTCCATACCATTTCGACCGGTCAAAAAGTTGTCCACTCTAAAAAAAATTGAAATTTCGTCAAATTATTTAGTTATATGAAAAAAAAAAACAGTGTAAATATTTCAAAAATTTCAAAATACCGTTATATCTCGTGAGCATTTGATTTAACAGAAAAATATTTGAGACAAAAAAGTTGCAGTTTTACATGAACCTTGTGAAAAAAATTATTTTGAATTTTTCGAGTTTAAAAAATGCTCATTTTCACCAAAATTATACAAAAATATTTTTTTTTCGGTCGGTATGTCACTTTCGATTTTTCTCAAAAAAATCCAGAAAATACTCTGAAGTGTGTACAGTAACACCTATTTTTTTCAGAATGGGCCGATTCGTTGTTCCAAAGCTGTGCTTTGTTTTATTATGATATATATATTTTTTTAAAATAAATTTTATAAATTTTTATAAATTTTGAAAAATGTACTGTTTTTTTTCATATAATTAAATAATTTGACAAAATTTCAATTTTTTTTAGAGTGGACAACTTTTTGACCGATCGAAATGGTATGGAAAGCCTCACATGTAAAATGAGAAAAATGAGGTACGAGTAAAATGACGTGACCAGATTGAAGGATAAAGAAAATGAAAGGCGTCGCTTTTAATAATGAAATATTCGCGATAATCGACCACCTATGAAATAAAATTTTCCTTCGAAACAATCATCACTCTACGTGGATTAGATAATTAGAATTCTAAGAGAGCCCAATATTATCATTATTATTATTATTAACGAATAATATTAACGCTATGACTATTATTAATAATACGACTATTGCTAAAGAGAACTACAACAAAGATCGACAACTACTAATTAATTACACACATCTACGATATTGTACATCTATAAACGAAGGGCGAAAGACACGAAAAGCAACGACGAAATCGCTAGCTTGTCAAACAATTGTCACGAATTCGTATTTACTCGAGAAAAAAAAAAATTCCCGAGTGCAGGAGATTGCTTGAAAAATAGTTTCTTTTTTTTTTGCCATTTTATTGACGTGAAAAAGAAAACAAGGTGAACAAAAAAAAAAGGTTTTTAGACGAGGCGCTCATCACGATTTCGCCTTTCGATGAGTTTTAAAATATTCTCTCGATTAGTGATAGATTTCGACCAATTGCACGTCCCATTTGGGGGATCGAAGAATTCGAGGGGAAACAAAGAAAAACGCGAATGCGAATTATCGCGGAATTCGCTCGCTCGAGACCCAGGACAATTCTCTTAGTCGCACACACACACTCTAGACTAGTCACATATCATCGCGTCCCTCCATGCATTGATCGATACTCGTATTACGTAGTAGGTGTTAAGAAAGGAAAAAAAAAAACAAAACTTACGCTAAAAAAAAATAGTTACGGTTACGAAATATTCGCTCGACCGAACTTTCGTGGTCTTTCCATTTTTTAATGTTCAACATTCCTCGTTTTCCGTTCCGTGAAATGAAAAAAACATACACGTAAAGCACTCTTCGCGTTTGAGGGAAGACACTGTGACGGGCCGAAAGAAACGTTTTTTGCCGATTTTTTTTTGTCTGCTGGATTATTCGTTTGGGATTCGGAAAAATGGTATGTTATTCGGCATACATTGAACTTATTTCGTGTAAATTTTTACGGAGGAAAGTAAAAAATTAACAACGTTATTGAGGTTTAAATGGAGTATTTGGTTGGGTTGAAAAATAAAATTGTTTTATAATTCGTATAAATCGAGTTCTTGTACGTAGCCGTTTTTCGAAAAAAAATGACTAAATCGCTGGTGTTAAAAAAACGTGGAATTTTGGCGAAATTTTTACTAATATTTGGGGGCTTAAGGGGTTATATACAGGAGGCTCAAAAAGATCGAATTTTAAAGAATTTTTCTTGAGCCGACCTCGAGAAAATTTGTATACTTATTATGGTAACTTTTAACGGTATTTTAACATTTTTTTATTCTATGTGAAGTTTTCCAGATTTTTTAATTCAACATTTCAGAAAATTCCGTTGTTTTTTTTTTCAAATGAATATATCTCGGAAACTGGAAGTAACTGAAAAAAAATGCCTATACACAAAAGTTGTAGTTTTGTGTTAGCTTTCGAGCGGACGACTTGAAATAATTTTTCCGTTCCGGTAACGCTGATTTTTTACCAAAAAAGGGAGACATAATTTTTTTATTAAAAAACGGCCATTTTTTTTTGGTTGAAAAAATTACAGACTCTTCCAGTATGTCCGACGATATCGCGAAAAAATCGCCAGAGTCGCACGGATCCAGGTTCTAGGGTAAAAAAAAATGAAACCACACAAATTAATTTTTTTATACCGGAACCTCGCTCCGTGCGACTCTAGCGATTTTTTTGCGATATCGTCAGACATTCCGGAATACTCTGTAATTTTTGCAGCCAAAATGAATGGCCGTTCTTGAATAAAAAAATTATTTCCCGCTTTTTTGGTAAAAAATCGGCGTTACTGGAGCATAAAAATTATTCCAAGTCGTCCGCTCGAAAGCTAACGCAAAACTACAACTTTTATGTACAGACATTTTTTTTCAGTCACTCCAAGTTTCCGAGATATATTCATTTGAAAAAAAACGGCATTTTCTAAAATGTTGAATTAAAAAATCTGAAAAAATTCACATAGAATGCCTTTCAGTAGTACTTTGATATAACCAATTATGGGGCAAACCTGAGATGGTCGAAAAAAAAGTGGCTGAATTGACGGAGAATCCCTCATATGTACATTACGAGAAAAAAAAATTTTAATCGATTTTTCGAAAATTTTAACTCTGTATAACCCCTTAAAGAAGACTAAATTTTAGAACAAAAATGGCTACGTACGATAGCTACTGCAATGATGGAAATTATTGTTTTTTTTTTTTTTTATTGAAAATCGGTCAATTATAGTTCGATGATTCCGGCCTGGCTGAGAAAAGTTTCGCGAAAAAGGCGATTGAAAGTTTTAGCATACGTTTTTTATGAACGTTGTGCCACCTACCCTCACCAAATCGTCTGTAACTTGGATATTGAAAATTTATACTTAAATATTGAAAATTTAATTTATACTCAAATTTATACTTAAATATTGAAAATTTTCAATATTTTCACTTGAACATTTTTTTCGAATATTCCTTCGTCTTTAAGAAAAGGCAACAAAAAAATCGATTTTTTCAACCCGTGATAGTGGTGTCCCGCCTCAAACATTTATTACGAGAAAAGCCACGACAACGTCAATTTTAACCAAATTGGGACATACGCGCACATTAAAAATAAAAAAAGAAGATATTCCTAGCTCTACACTCTGCCTATAAAATGTAATCGTAAGAAATCGTAAAGCCCACTCTCGTACGAGTCGAATGATTTTTTTTCTTATAATATGTTGGCATCGACTTAAAAAATGCGCAAATACTTCGATAAATTGGCAACGAAAGGAGGGGAACAAAAACGTCACTGCTGTGACGAATTGTTTTTTCTCCCTCTCGCGAGATAACGAAAGAGTGTTGAAAAAAAAAAGAAGAAAAATGCGAGACGCGAGAAACGAAGTGTACAATATGACGAGCAGGCATTTGTGAGATCGGAGTGAGTGGCGGGATCCAAGTGTCGAAAAAAAAAAACGTTTCGACTCTCGCCACTCATTTGATCGTCGATTTGAGATGTATATTTTTTTTCATTGACACTGCTCTCCAAATCTGAAAGTCAAGCATCGACAATCGAATTATTATAACAAGCAAGAAGAAATCCGCACAATCGCATTTTTTCACGCTGCACAAGAACGTCATGGATCTGCACGCGTGCGCCGTTCACGCGCAATGAATTCATGGAGAAAATCAAATATTATGGAAACGTACAGTCAATTGAGGGCACTCGTTTTTGACAGGTTAGGCCTGGTTGTACAATCGAAAAAAGCTCATTTTTGAGATTTTAGAAAATCGCGATTATAAATTTCGACAAAAAATTCGGCATTAGAAAATATGTTTTTGTGTCAAAATATTTAATTATATTTTATATAATATTTAATTTTTATTAAATATTTATTGACTTTATTAAATTTATTAAATTAAAATATTTATTAAATTTTTATTAAATATTAAAATAATTTAATATTTAATTATATATTTAATTATATTCACTCGAAAATGTCTTTTGCAGTGAGCCGTCCTGAACCAGCTTGTCCAACAATGAAAAATCAAACAAATTTCGTTAGTACGTTCGATTATCCCATAATTCATTGGAGGAATTTCCGAAATGTCGAGTTAAAAAAAAACCACGTGCTCAAAGTGAGGAACTTGATTTTTGAGAGAAAAATTGTCATTTTTCGTTTGTCAAATAGAAAGTATCGGAAAAAAATCCTTCGATCGAATACTATATTTATACAACTCGTCAATTTTAACCCGGTAATTTTGAAATTTTCAGGGTGCATTTATGAGATGATATCGACGCTGCTTACGAAAAGCTAGCTTGTTTGATTTTCACTGTAAAAACTCGTGCAAAAGGAGTAAGTTTAAAACCTTGAGGATCTCGTCGCTCGTACAATCTAACCAAAAAGAGTTTCGGTGAGAATTTAAAGTCCTTCGTGCTTAGGAAAAAATTTGCAAAAATAAACTATTAGTATTTTTTTAAATACGACAATTTTTTGCGTAATGACATTTTAATTTTATACTCGTTGCTTTTATTAACATTTTGATAATAATTATCAATTAAAATCGATAGTAGTAATTTTGATAAAAAAATAATATCGAAATTGTAAATATGATTTATTGTGATTTTCTATAAAAAAAATAACGTTATTGAAAATATTCAACAAATTTACTGTAATCTTACGGTTATCGTCGAATATGTTTGAAAAATCTTGCTGATGTTCGATCGGAAATAAACCTCTGTCAAGCATGGGCTGTAAATCTTTTTTTTTTGGTGCAAGAGGCAATTTTTTATCTGACGTTTCTTTTAATTGGAACATTCGAACATCATGTTTTTGTTTTTTTTTTTTCATCTCTCTTCCTTGGTCAAAAGAATATTTAACGTGGATTGCATCGACGTAAGGTTGAATGGATATTTCCCGAACACTTGCAATTTTAATTGAAGTCCAATTAAAATTTTTCGCGAGGTCTAAAAAATCGTAAATTGCGGTCGAAGGAATTGGAGTAAAAAAATAGAGGCAAGGCGTAAAAAAGCATGGAAGAAAAATCGGAAAGAATTCCAGTGTTGCTGAAACATGTTAATTTTCGCGGTGAATATCGAAATTTGCTAGTTTTCAGCAGCGTCGATATACTGTCAAAATATATTGGTTTCGAAAAAAGTGATTTTTTGACTTTTGCAAGTAGACATAACCCCTTAACGTACACGCACATGTGTTTTTTTTTCTCGTTTCATTTCGCGACCACTTTTTTCCATGAATTCCGCGCGCAGTCAGAGCGTTTTGAGCTCCGCAGATCCGTGGCGCAATTTCAACGATAAAGAAAGACCAAAGAACGAAACGTGACGAGTTCAATGAACAAAAATGGTAAAAAAAAAACATTCGAGAGTCACGCGTTAAAAAGTGTCGGCAATTTTATATTTTTCTACTGTTCTTTCCGCTCGTGCCCTCACAAAACTCTATAATACGCACACACACGTATTTGTATACATATATATAAAAAATCACGCTCCTGCCTTCTCAACTTTTCAATTTTCGCTTTTCAGCTCCGCGAAATTTTTCGATTCCAATGCACTCGAAGTATTCTCCGACGATTCGCACATTCCTCTTTTTCATTCGGAGTCGTCGAGTCGATCGAAAAATTACCTTTTTTTTCCACCTTGTACTCCTCGTTACATTATTTACGAATTTTTTTTCGTCCCGATATCGTTTCGGTTCCTCGGACGTGCAGTTTCATTATCGCTTCTTCCTTCTCTCTTTTTTTTCACTCGTACAACCATCCCTCTATCACGGTCCAATTAAACGTAGAACCCGATCGCTCGGCTCGTTCAGCCTACGCACACTCGAGGGAACGAAAGGCAAGCGCCGAGCAGCAAACGAAGGACGCTCGAATCCGTCGATGCAATCGATTTCAATTTAAACGCTACTCTGTTTTTTTGCCCCCCCCGAGGGAATCAAGGGGTCAGGCCACTCTAGAGGCTGAAAAAATAGGCTTTCTGGGGATTTTTTTTTCAGAAGAACTACAAAATAAATCGAGATTACAAAAAAGGGTGTTTATATAAAAATCGAGTTACTTTATTGAAAAATATTCACCGAGTGTCGACATTTTTTCAAAAATTCTGACGTTTTTTCTCGTTGATTACCATTTTTTGATATTTTTCCATTCAAATGGCTGTATCTTTGGCAGGATTTGACGTATTTACATTCGTAAAAAACGAAAATGTGCGTCTTTTTCTAGCCTTCCAGAAAAAAATTAATTTAGATTTTGTTGAGCAAGTCGAACGTCCGTTTCAGGGCAAAATATGCAAAAATATTTTTTTTCTCGAGGAACGACACTCGGTATTTTATTTTTAAGAATTTCCCCGAATTGCGAATACGAAATACGGATTTTTGGTATTTTTTATATTATGGGATTCCTAAACACCGCGAAGTAACAGCTATTTTTATTTTAAAATATTTTTTTTAACAATATTCGATTGAAGAGTGCGGAGCACTCGCTGTATGTTTACCAGGTTTTGAAATACATATGACATATATGTCATATGTGATGGAGCCTTGGAGTGCTTCACACTCTTCGAACGAAATTTGATAAAAACATTTTTTTAAATAAAAATAGCTGTTACTACACGGTGTTTAGGAATCCCATAATAAAAAAATACCAAAAATCCGTTTTTCGTATTCGCAATTCGGGAAAATTTAAAAAAATAAAATAACGAGTGTCGTTCTTGGAAAAAAAAAATATTTTTGCATATTTTGCCCTGAAACGGACGTTCGACTTTCTCAATAAAATCTAAATTATTTTTTTTCTGGAGGGCTAGAAAAAGACGCACATTTTCGTTTTTTACGAATGTAAATACGTCAAATCCCGCCAAAGATACAGCCATTTGAATGGAAAAATGTTAAAAAATGGTAATCAACGGGAAGAAAAGTGAGAAATTTAATTTAATTTAATTTTAATTAATCAATAAAGTAACTCGATTTTCCAATTATTTGTGGATTTTTTTTTACTGGGTGAAGTGACGTGGAATGCCTCATATATCTTGAAAAATACATTGTCAATGGAAGTATGTAGGATTTTTTTTATATTGCATAGTTAATTTATTATTAACAATTAACTCACGAAATTTTTCACTTTCCAAAAATTTGCCTGAAAAATCGTCAGATAATTGTTAATAACAAATGAACTATGCAATATAAAAAAAATCCTACGTACTTTCATAGACAATGTATTTTTCGAGATATATTCAACACTTCATGTGAATCGATTGAAAATTGTCTGAGTTATGTTTCCGGCCAACTTAAAAAATGCAGTTTTGCGATAAACGCTGCACAGCCGCCATTTTCAAAGTAATCGCTTCAAAAAAATTATTGTATACAGTCACTGATATGTATGATAAACACCCTTTTTTGTAATCTCGATGTATTTTGTAGTTTTTCTGAAAAAAAATCCCCACAAAGGCTATTTTTTCGGCCTCTGGAGTGGCCTGAGGCCTTAACGGAACGTTCAATTATCTTTGGAAAAAAAAAACGTACGACGAAAAATCGATATGCAAAAAAAGAAATCGCTCGCTGCGGGTACAATGAAAATCGTCTCGTCGAGTGTGCGCGCCACAAGCAATAATAATTCTCCAATTTATCATCGAATCTGCATAAGCAACGAGACTTTTAGACTCGCCGAAGACGAAAAAAAAAAAAAAAGAAAAACGTAAATCGCGTTCAATCCTGCGGATAAATAATTCCTCGTTGAACGAGACTCGCGAATAAATCTCTCTCGGTCTCTCCCTTTTCTCTCCCCATCCGGTGTATCCTTCAGGACTCGTGTGCGTTTGTGAAAAAAATCTCGTCCGAAGAAGCATTGAATTTCAAATTATACGAGTACCGTTCGAAACCCAAGAACGGCTCTTCCTATCGACATTCCACTGGATTTTTCTTCGCTTGAGAAAAATGCGGAATAAAAAATAAAGCGCGAAAACATAACGCGAGGACGACAGCGATTTTTTTTTCTCGAACGGAGCGAAAAAAAAGAAGCATCCAATAAGGTAGTTGGCTCAGTGATCGTCACCTCAAGCGGATCGGTTTTGCAAATTTGTGAAGCTCAATTTGGAAAGTGAGTAGAAGTTATTTCGAGTCGTTCTTAATCAGTTTTTTTTTATCACGAAGAAGAACGTCGTGAAGTTCTCGTGCCTGGTACAGTCTTCGTGAAAATATTTGCCGCCATGACGGTTGGTCTAGTAATCGCCGTGCGAACGTCCCACTAATCGTCACATGCGTACAAACTGCTTCAACTAATTATGCAGAGGCCCGTAGGCCTTTGTTGACTCGTTTGTATCTGCACATACGACTGCACAATAACTTTTAGTCGCTCAGTCACATTTTTGCTTTTTTTTCAAACATTTATTGAAATTTAAATTCGAACTTTTGTTCAAAGATTTATTCAAATTTGACAGACAGTTTGAGACATAAATTTCTCTCACATAGAACTTTATTCATTTTGAAGATAACACCAATCATGCTTAAGGTAGTACCTCCACAGAAGAGTTGAATTAAGAAATGGTTGAAATTTGACATATATGTTATTCAATACATTATCCAAACATCTGTGCAATTTGAATAAGTTTGACCACCCCAAACCTGAGATATTTACACTTAAAGTTGGCTTGGTTTACACGCAACAAATGCGTTATGATTGGCAAACAGTGCATCATTAATTTTACCGTCAAAACTAAAATTAAGAAATTGATAAAAAAACGAGGATAAGCTAGAGTAAGATATCACGAATAATGTGAAGAAAAATGAGAATGATTCACCATCTAGTTTCCAAGATATAACCATGAAAAGCCCTCACAATTTTGGTGCAAAGCCTGGCAAAGCCTGGAAAAAAAACAATTGGGGCAAAGCCTGGACAGTCCCGGCAAAAAGTTTACTGGCAATGGTAGATCAAAAACACAATATAAAATATATTTTACCGCAATAAATGATATCCATCGTATTATCTACTAGTACCGAGTCAATATTGCGTAGTTTTTAATTTTATTTATTACTAATTAAACCAATTATCAATCTTTTAAACATGAACATGGTATGTAAACTTTTGGTTGAGATTATCGCAGAGGAACTACCTTAATACGCGAGAATTATATTTTTCGCCGCGGCTAGCCGTCCGGTTATCGGGTATAGCGGCTCACTTCACGCAGTTCACGCTGTACAACGCCCCAAATAATCATACCCAAACGAACAAGCCAAACAAACAAACACTCATACAAACAAACCCAAACAAACAACCTAAGCAAACAAATCCAAACAAACAACCTAAACAAACAAATCCAAACAAACAAATCCAAACAAACAAATCCAAACAAACAAACCCAAACAAAATTATAAAGATTTCATTCAGACAAATACGTGTCCATTATTCGTCCGGTTAGTTTGTTTAACAATTTAACACATTCTATCCGGACGATTATATACAGGGTGTCCCTCTTATCTCTGCCACCCGAAGTAACTCGGTAATTATCGACGTCACAAAAAAATGTTCCAGACAAAAGTTATACGGTGTGACGGGGCCCATCAAATGCGACCAATTTTTTTTATTTCGGTGCACGCGCTGACGCACAGTGAAGGTCACCTCCACTTTTTAACATGGGATGGTACATTTTTTTCCAACCATCTTGCGGAGCACCTCAAGCCGCATAAAAAACATTGAGGGGTCAAAGTCGTTCAAGGTCATTCAAGGTCACCTATTAAAATGAAATACAAAACTAAATATCTCGGAACACTGCCGAATATTTGGTAGTGATCCGAGATATTTAGATTTGTATAATCGATACTGATCTTGAATGACCTTGAACGACCTTGACCCCTGAATGTTTTTTATGCGGCTTGAGGTACGCCAGAAGATGGTTGAAAAAAAATTGTACCATTCCATTTAAGAAAGAGGAGGTGACCTTTATTGTAGGTCAGGGCCTCCACCGAAATTAGAGTGTCGAAAAAAATGTCAGGAGATAATTTGATTGATTTCAAACGGCTGATACAGTGGTGAAAAATTAATTTATGTCAAGGTCATAGTTTTTCCGTTCTCAAGGTCATCAATGGTTTTTTAAATGGGAACATGTTGTTTTTTTATTGAGACGTTGTAGCTGATATTCAGACGAATCCAACGACCTATAATATCATGATCTTGAAATGATTTTTCACCAAAATATTTTGGCTTTGGTTGGGTTTGGTTTGGGTTTTGTTTTCGTCGCTCTAAAGGCAACGGTGATATTTGGGGTGGTCACGTTAAATGGTCCACCCAGTATAATGAACAAACGGCTAAAAGGATTTTTTAATTGGTTTTATAGTTTCGTCAAAAAAAACAAAATCCAGAATATTTCCTTCTCTTTACGCTTCAAACGGATATCACCCCTTAACCAGCCGTTAGCGGAGTATTGGAGTTTTATCGCCCCCTGAGCTTTGCGATTTTTTCAGTTTTTCTTTGCGCCAAAATGTTTGGACGAGATTGTAGCAATCGAATACAAAAAAAAGCGAAAAAACTCGAGATTTTTCGATGCCTAGTGCCCTTAAGGTGAAGTAGAAGATCCACCACGTGACATATGAGTGCGAGAGAGATAGCTGAAATTTTCGAACAGAGATTTCTCAGAGATGAACAATATTTAGGGCAAAAGAAAATGATGAAGTTCTGTGTCCTGATGCTTTGTTTTTCCTAAAAAAATTAACCGTCTATGAGAAAAGTGGGTTGTAAAATTTGTGAGGTTATGTCGACCTCGTACATGCCCATAACCTCCAAACTAAGGATTCGGCCGATATCGCAGACGGACGCGGTATCTGAACATACTTGATTTCATTATTCTCGAATGCTCACGAGTGTGACAATGCACTACAATGCAGTAAATACCTCCTGGACGCTGATATATCGCGAATTGGCACGAACGACTGATTCTCATCTCAAAATACTTATTCAAGGGGAGATATACACCTAGGAGCCGGAAAAAAGGTATTTTTTGTGAATTTTTTCAAGGAAAACTATTTGAAATTTCGGATTGGGGTTTTAATTATCCAAAAGTATATACATTCGAAAATATGTTTTATTTTCTTTATTTAAAAATATCAAAAATATACAAGGATATTACGATCCTTGGAGCGTCGTAAAAAAATCTGCGTATACGGTACCCACTGGCGTTTCTTCGAAAATCATCTGAAAAAAAAACCAAAAAGATTATTAAATTAGATTCTACAATCTAGTACTTGTCATAGCCGATTTTGAAAATATCGATTTATAACAAAATGGCGGACGTTTGAACATAAACAGTGATTTTTGGGCCAAAAATTAGTTATTATTTTGCCTATAAAACAAAAACTGAGTAACGGAAAAAAATAATCCTGTGACAAGTACTAGACAATGGTGTGTAGAATAACCACAAAAAACCTCAAGGCAATCGGTTCATTGGTTTACGAGAAATTTCGGGTTTTGCGAAGAACGCGTTTGAAAATTTGTCTCGACAATCTAGGTGTATATCTGCCCTTAAGGCCTAAGGCCACTGTAACGGTCCAAAAAAAAAGGTTTTTTCACGAATTTTTTGCTTCCAAAATTGAAGGTAATTGAAAAAAAACTTTTAAGGGTGTTATCGGGCATACATTAAACTTTTTTATCAAATTTTTTTACAGCAAAAAAAAAAACAAAATGGCGGTTCCACAGCTATCTTCCCGGGGCATGTTTTGCTTGCAGGGCTCCGCGGCACGCAGCACCACTGGTGCACTTTTGAATCTAGAACAAAAAAAAACCATCAATCTAGAGGGTTATAGCTAGAGAATGTCGATCGGATTTTAAAAAGTATCAATTTTTGTGGATTTGGCGTGCGTATGAAAAAAAATTGATTTTTGACGAAAAAAACGGCTAGTTTTTTGTTAATAAAAAATCAATAAATAAAATTATTGAAAATCCCGATCGACAATCTCAAGATAATGTTAATGTTCACATCTGGTCAAAATTTCAAGTAAAAAAAATGAAAATTGTTCGAGTGATGCTGCGTGCCATTTTGAAAAACCGTATTTCGAGAAAAACGCGTTTAAAGTTTTGCGAATAGCTCTATTTCCTAAGGAAAAAATTATTGCGAATTGCTCTATTTCCTAAGGAAAAAATTTTTTCCTCGCACGGGACCTTTTTTTCCTTATTCCAGAGGGTTTAAACTATTTTTGAAGCCAATAAAAAAAAATCGATTTTTCAACAAATTTACAGTGGCCTTACCCCTTAATGTGCGAACACGACGATCGCCAGGACCCTGACGACCACTGGGTCGACCACCCTACCGAACGAATCCCGAACGAGATGCGCAAATGGCCGAGAGGAAAAAAAAATGTAACCTGCCATTGGCACTTCGTCGGTGTATTCGCGCGTGCTCTTGTACGACGATGCTCATTGATACACCCGTGTATATACGAAACATAAGAAAAAAAAAGAAAAAAGAACAAAAAACATGCGCAAGCTTACGATATTACGTCGTTAGATAAAAAAATGAACAAATATTATAAATATGTGACATTGATATCGTTATTGCTATTATTTTTTATCGTCATTAGCATTGTTGCATTTGTATCGTTTGAGTAATGAAGAAAAAAAAAACGAACAGCATTTTGTATGTGGGTAAAATAAGCTAAGGAACTAGCCTGCATTGTCATCGTTATCATACGAATAACATTATTATTATTATTATTATTATTATTAATATTATTACAATAAATTGCACTGTGCTCCAAGTGTATACTGATTGTCCACTGAAAAGATGGGCTAAAAGCTAAAAAACAATACCCAGCCACGTCACGACGTTTTTTTGTTTCTCGTTTGTTTCAGCCACGGGGCTGTGCACTTGCGTGATTGTAGTGTGTGAATGCCTCCGAGTGGCGAAAAAGTCGTCGCGAGTGAAGTTCGGGGTGAAAAATGAATAAAAACAAAAGCCGTGAGCTTCGGTCGATCGAAGCAACGATTAAAAGCAAATCGCGCGTCACCTCCGAAGTTTTTCCTCTCCTCCTTCGTCCCACGACATTTTCCCGAGCAGGCGAAACTCGCGTGTGGACGCGCCGTTTGATGATTTTTGTTTTTTTTATTTTCAGGCTCGCCGGCGCGAAGGAGTACGGGGCGAAGATTCAGGGGGGCGGGAGGTGAACGACAAGGGGAGGGAAAGTTATGATGAAATTAGCGTAAGGATTAGTTAGCTATTCAATATTCACGCGGACCGAGAGGGAGGAATTTTCATTCGGGGTAGTCGCGGCGAAAACTCGCGCGATCCACTCGCTACGATCGAGAAGACCGAGAGAGGAGACGCGGGAAGGAAACCGGCGAGCTTGCAGCTCCAGAAGCCGAGATGGGTAAACAGAACAGCAAACTCAAGCCCGAGGTCCTCGAGGATCTCAAACAGAACACCGAGTTCTCAGGTATGGCTCCACGTACTCTATATTCGTACCCAAAGTCGGTTCTTTTAAGGGGGAAGCCTGCTTTAGAGGCTTCGAAAAATCGATTTTTTCGAGGATTCTTTTGGGAAGGAAAGAAATATTCGATTGAAACGAAACTTTCAGGTTTTATTGTTATATATTTCAACAGTCTTCTCAAATTTTTTCATTAAAATATATGTCATATTATGCCTGGTACAAGCATTTCGCCGAGGCGCCTCGAGTGTGCATGTGTGTCGTGCGGCGGGAAAGATGCAGGTCGCAATTTCCATCTGAAACAAAAAACCCAAAAAAAAAATTTATTTTCAATAGTATAGCTTCTCGTTAAACCAAGAAAATTCAACAAAAAGTGAGAAATTCAACAATTTCTCGGAAATTAAAAAAAAAATTCATTTTTTCGGAAAAAAAATTCACTTTAGATTGTTTAAAAAGTGGGTTAATCATAACTTTCTTAAGGTTTTTTAGGTTCAACTAGAAGAGAATTTAATCCCGAATACAATGAATTTTGTCTCGTTTCGACAGGACGTTTAATTTTTTCCCTATCTTTCCCGCCAATTAGGAAAAATCGTAAAAATGAAAAACCGAGAAATCGCGCGTCAAAGATTTCGTATATAAAAAAATCGTAATTTTCTTGAACTTACCGCAATAATATGCTAATCAGCGATTCCTGGTCCATAGAGTTGCCCTTCAGACTCTTCAAAAAACCTTTGGATACGTACAATAGTTACCATGGGTACAATACATATAATAGATCGAGGGGCGGAGCGCGGGCACTCCGAGCGATCCGGCCGCTCGTATACCTGCTCGACGCTTGCTCACTATTTCTTCTGTAACTCCGAAAATCATTTGAATTTGCTTTTGAAATTTTAGGGACACATTCTTGGATAGTTTGGGAAGACATTTATGCAAAAAAAAAAATCGATTTTTTGAAGCCTCTAAAGCAGGCTTCCCCCTTAAGGCGTTACCCCCACTTGCAGCGCAAAAAAGGCCTTTTTCGTGAATTTTTTTAAAGAAAACTACAAAACTTTTTCAATCGATCAATATACCATCTTAAAGAACACATCTTGAAGAACTTTCGGTAATTTTTTTATTGAAAAATATTACATTGTTTAGTGGCAAATGGCCGTCAATGAAATAATGTTTTTATATACACGGTTTGCGGTGACCAACGTTGCGGCGAAGTGGATCATCTGAAAAAAAAAATGCGGATGGATTTAGTCAAATATAAGTATAAACTAGTCCTTAATCGAAGGATTTTAAAAAATATTCATTTTTCACAAAATGGCGGACAGTCAAAGTTAATGGTTAATTTTAACGAAAAAAACGGCCGTTTTTTGGCTATAAAACGGCCATTTTTTTTTCGAAAAAAGAAATCGAACGATTAAAGACTACATTTTTATGTATCAAATAAGCCTGCAAAATTTCAAGAAGATCGGTTCATTGGTGTTCGAGTAATCTTGGTCACCGACTTCAGAAATGCCATTTTGAGAAAAACGCGTTTAAAGTTTCAATTTCAGTTTACACGAAGAAAATATTTTTGTTTGTAAACTTACATAGAGTCATCTATTCCGGGCATCAAAAAAAAAACTGCACTTCAAATTGCACTTAAAAAAAATGCAATAAAAAAAATCGATTTTTTCAAAATCGCGAGTAGGGGTTAATGAAATTACATTTTTTTTTATTTTTTTTGCTCTCTGCACCAATTTCACTCGCTCCAATTCGTACGAGGGTGAAATTCAATTTCCCGCTCCAAATAGATGCGACTAGATCGTCGACGAACTTCTCAGGCTTGTCCATTGTTTCGCAAAAATTGTTGGGATGCTGAATAAGTTCTCGCTGTGGTTTTTCCGCGTGAACATGAATGCTTTATCAAGGGGTTAGGCCACAGTGGGTATAAAGTCATGTGCGAATTTAACAATTTTTTTTTTTATGAAAAAGTGATTCACTTTTAAAATTAATTACTCATCCATTTAGTACGAATATAATAATTACACATACTAAATAGATGTGTAATTAATTCTATGAGTGAATCACTTTTTTAGACGAAAAAAATTGTTCAATTCGCACACGATTTTATACCCGTTACTGTGGCCTAAAAAAATCATTCCCAATGCTTTGCAACGTTTTGTGATTAACTCCTGATGATTCTGCGAGCTCGGCTGGCGCTTGACACGAGTCTTCATGAAGCCCCCAAATAAGGGGTTGTATACAACAGTCAGGAGGCCCAAAAAGATCGATTTTTCAAGAATTTTTCTTGAGAAGACCTTCGAATCTATTAACGTAAAAATTTGTACACATATTGTGGTAACTTTTAACTGTATTTTAACATTTTTTATTTGTAAAAACAATTATTTTGAAACCTCCTATAACTCATCTCCGGGAGCACCTCTAAAAAAGGCGTCTTGCGGTGAGCACGATATCTCTGGACTGGATCATCTAAAATGAAAGAAAACTAAAATATTTCGTTAATATAATGGATTATCTTGTAATTGATCGAAGGACAAGCAAAATAATATTTTCTTACAAAATGGCGGCTTCTGAAAAAAAAATCGATCTTTGACAAAATCTTAGGCCTTAAATTGTTTATCAAATGGAAAATATTCATCGGTGAGAAAAAAACCTTCGATTAATTACGAAAAAATGTACTTGCAAAGATTGTGTTAAAATTTAAGGCTGATCGGTTCAACCGTTTCCGAGAAATCTTGCTCACCGACTCCAAAACACACAGTTGTGAGAAAAAGGCGTTTAATGCGGTCCTCTAGTTTCTCGGTTGTTTTTTTACGGCTTTTTCAATAATTTTTTACGGGCAAAGCATCGAAATAATCAATCTCATTATTTTTGCATAATCTTTATTAACATTTAAATAAGCTTTACAAATTTTTTTATGTCAAAATATATAATAGAATAAAAGTTATAATGGCCGACAGGAAGACATCAAGTAAAAGAGGTGCTTGACGGTGACCAAGATTGCCGCTGTTCTGCTTATCTGAAATCAAAAAACCAAACGGCATTTTAATCTTCATATTTAAGACTAGCAATTGAACTAGAGTGAATTCTAAATTACAAAAATTGACATTTTTATACACTTTTGAAAATTACATTCTATTTTTTACTCATTTTTTCTTAAGTTTTTCGCTCGTACAAAAAAAACTATCGAAGCAATCATGATAATGACCTAGTTCATTCGCCGGCTTATAACATATTAAAGATGCTGTATAAATTTGAACAAGATCGGTGCAGTAGTTTCTGAAATATCGTGGTCACCGTTTCGAAAAATGGTGTTTCGAGAAAAACGCGTTTGAAAGTATACCTGCTCCGTATACCTGCTCCGTTCCAGGGCCGTAACTTGTGAACCACTTCGAATATCGAAAAATCCTTTGGCACACATTTTCTACACATGTAGTAGATGTGATTTATGAAGAAAAAAAATCGATTTTTTCGACCCGAGAAACTAGAGGGCCGCCTTAAAGTTTCAAAAGCACTATCGAACGCTCTGACACGTCATTACAAATGTGCGTGTAACATCGAGCTCCAGCGTCACTATTTTGTATAATTCTTAAATATAACTTTTTTGTCAACTTGAAGATATGACTGATAACGTTCTTGAATATTATTATATTCTTGTGTTTCCACAAAAAAAATCGCGAAAAATCGCTTAATTTTAGACGTTTACAGGGGTGTTACCCCTTAAACTCCACGCACGTAGTTCTGGTAACACCATCTATTGAAAAAAAGCGAGAACTTATTCGACGTCCCAATACTCCAAAAAGTTTTCAATTTATGAGACTATAAATGATGACATATCGATTTTTTTTT
>CALYCA010000501.1:0-19754 GCA_944452715.1 Ophion slaviceki | reverse complement strand
AGAAAAAGTCATTTTTTTGTACTTTTTCAAATCAATATTGAGCTTAAAAACGAAATCATCTCAAATACCAAAAGGAACTTATAGAGGATTTATTCAAGTTTCCAAAACCCACCACCCATTCGCTGTACGATCATTGGTTCACGAGATATCGGTGATCATGTCAAAAAGGTGACTTTTCATTCAATCGGCGGTATCTCAGCGACAAATAGTCATACAAAGAGCAAAAAAATACCAAATTGAAGCTAAAGAATCAGGCTAAAAGACCCTAACATTGATACAGCCAGGAAACGTTTTTTCGAGCCTATGGGAGATTTTGAAAAAAAAATCAAAATGTTTTGTTTTTCACGAAGCCTTGAAAAATCACTGAAAAAATTTTGAAATTTTTCCGCTGCTTCAATTTTTTGCTGGGTGTAAATCCGCGAAACATTATCAATCGCGGCTAAATTCCCGATATTCCGTTAAAAACTACGCTAAATTGCTAAAATTTGAATACTTTTTTGGCAAAAACGATGTATTTGAAATTATCGAAGCTTTGAAGTTGAGTTTTTATTGAACGTATCTGGGTCTAAGAAAAATCAGTATCCTTCAACATTTATCGGACAGACGCTCGACCCTCGTTAAGAGCTGCCTCGTTTCGCTCCTTCAACGGAACACTTACAATGAGCGTGTTCATGCCAAACCGCCGATACGTTTTTTACAAATGCACATTAAGAATTCACCATGTCTATAGCCTCCAGTTTTTTGCTCTACGTCTAGAGCTCGCCTGAATGATTCTGCATTTATTTTACCATCAAATAATCATATCCATTATATTGGTCGGGCGATTCAGACGTCGATATCGTGGCTCCGCGAATTTTTCACATTCGTCCAGATCCACGCGACGAGTTCGCATGCGGGTATCCCGTACGACAAAAATGTTATTCTCGCAGTATTCTCATATCAACGTCATATTTATTAATTGCACAAGTATTCATTCTTTCTGCCCGAAAATGTCACTTTAGGGGAGGACACCACTGTGACGGGCCGAATAAATGTCGTTTTTCCAGAATTTTTTTCGTCTACTAAATTATTTATTTGGGATTCGGAAAAAAGGTATTTTACGAAGCATACATTGAACTTATTTCGTGTTATTTATTATTTAAAAAAATTAACAACGTTATTGCGGTATAATAGAGCCTCTGTATAAAAAATGTGGTCCAACGGCCGGATCGATAACTCGAAGATAGGTGGTCTAAAAAACAAAAAGTTTTATAATCTATATAAATGTAGTTATCATTGTAGATAGGCGCTTTAAAAAATCGCAAACAAACAAATTCGTAACCGACTGTGTTTGTATGTGAAAAATTCATATGCAGCAATTAGTCGTAAGTTCAATCTCAATTACAGTGTTTATTATTTTTTACAAGCATTCCATGTTCCTAACGTACAAACTCGTAAACTAGTGAACTACTAATAACAACTACCTAGTAAAATCAATTAAGAACTAAAAAATAGAAAATAATTTAGATGTAAAAGATATTTAAAAAAAAAGCTTTTTATTTAATGTACTATAAAGTAGAACATGATTTTTTTTCCAAGTCACCTATATGCGACTATAAATAAAAGCTTGGGGCGCTCAATATTTAGAATATAATTTTTAATTTACGTAAATCCGTTAACATATCAACTGTAAAATAACCTTAAATTTCTTAAATAATAATCCTCAAACTGAGTATAAACGTGTGATACTAATTTTTCCTCTAATGACTATTGTGCCAAATTAAATACGGTTAATAAAAATGAATTGATCAAATTTATTAAACGTTTAAAAAGTTAAGTGCCCCAAGCTTTTACTTATAGTCACAAGTAGGTGATTTGGTGAAAAAAAAATTTTTCTTCTTTTCAGTGCATTGAATAAAAGCTTTTGCAAATATTTTTTTACATATAAATTTAAATTTGATTTCAAGTTCCAGTATACGTAAATCATTGCGCTACCTGCTCTTACTAAATCGTCTGTAAGTTGGTCAATTTTCAATATATCAACATACATTTTTTTTCACGCATCCTTTAATATGTGTACTTCGAGAAAATGCAGAAAGAATTTGGTTTTTTCGACTCGTCAAAGTGCCCCCCCCCCCCCCCCTTAATTACATGCTTCCGAACGCCTCTCTCAAGATAATCAATTATTTCGTCCTTCTCTAATCCAAGATTAAAGTGACTCTGCAATAAGTGCAATTTCAGGACTATTCTACGGGCTTCCCTATTTCACATTCGCTTCTTATCGGCTATCAAAACGATACTCGTTTGTCCGTCATTGTCCGATTAACTCGAAAAGATTTCAAATTCGCGATACATCGTGCACAAAAATAATAAGATAATCACGATAAACTTTCCGCCCTTGCGTAATAAAAACGCGTCTTGACTTATTAAGGGTCCAAAGACTCGTTGTCTTATGTTGTGATATAAATGCGCCGAGCATTTGAAAAATTCTGGCGTATACACGCCCTCTGGAACGTGAACGACCAAATAAAAATTCCTAATCCCTTGAGTTTACAAAATGAAAGGAATCTTATATATCGTGCTGCATGTATACCTTTGTTACCGAGTGGACGAGGGAAAAACAGGAGAGAGAGAGAGAAGATATAACCGTGCGGAGTGAATGCGCTCTCAAGACGTTCTATGAAATATATGAAGCCTCAAATAAAGTACGGGAGACCCGGAGATGAAAGCGGAAAATGGCTATATGTATATATCTAGCCCTTTACTTATATAGGGCTGTATATATATACAAGAGAGTTTTTCATAAGTATTTATTCAGGCGGTTCATATTCCACTGCGGTGAAATTGTTACGTTATATCTGACAAGCGCAGTGTCTTGAGTCTGATGAAGTAGTTCGATAAACTGGAATCGCTCGTTGCAAAGAAGAAAGTTAAAGAAAAAACGAGAATTAAGAACTCAGCGCTGTTATACTTTCCTCTTCTTGATGAAAGCGCATGGGGAATTTAAGGCGTTGTTGTTGCTTTCCAGAAATTGGGAAATTTTTTTTGTTTTCAATTTTATGTTATTATTTGACGGACTTTTCCGAATACGTCTGCGAGGACCGTTGAATGATAGTCCTAAAATTAGGCGAGTCATAGAAATTCTAATGAATACGCTCGGGAAGCGCGGTCGAAGCGCAGCAACTTTAAGACGAAATAGAAGATGTACCACGTGACATGTAAGCAGCCCGTAATACACGACACCCCTCTTTTCAGTTGTTTTCCGTGGTCCTTGTTGTCCATAGAAAAATCACCACTTTGGAAGCGACGAAACCACCCTTTGCACGTTCTACCCGATGGAGCATGTTCGGCATACACTTGCTGTAGCAAACGATGCCCTTCCGCGGCCGATTTCTCAGCCAGGAAATAATGGAGCATAACTTGACGAGAATGTGACTTATTTGGAACGAATCTTGCCATTGTAAAGACAATTTAAATGAATGATGTTAAGGTGTTGCACAAATGTCACATGTGGCATTTCAGCGGAACTCTATGGACATATCATCATGTGTACTGCCAACTTTTCATTCGAGAAAATAGTCCACCTAACGCCATCTATTTCCAGCAGACGGTTTCATATGCAGCCACCGATTATATATGTTACCGGCAATCTGGATAATCCGGTATTCTATAGAATACCTAGGCATTCTATAGAATGCCTAAGACATCTAGGCAATGTATAAAATATCATTCATTCCATACTTTACCTAGGCATTCTATACGCTACCAAATCCGGTTACCAAATGTCCCGCCGGCAAAGTGTTGAATAGATGCGGTTGGCGAGAGGGCGCGCGGGTATAACCCAAACAAAATGTCACAATAGTTCACCATGTCATACATGTTGAACTATTGAAGACTCCAACGACCCCAAACAAAGTGTCACAATAGCTCAACATATCTTGCATGTTGAACTATTGAAGACCCCAACAAACTCAAACATACCCAAACAAAATGTCACAAAAGTTCAACATGTAAAAACAAATAAATACCATTCTATTGAAACGATTTATTGAATTGATGATTTTGAGCAAACAAAAGATGTTTTCGTTGTCCATCATTTTATACGTTACCTAATCTCCTAATGGCATTCTATCAGGTTGATAAAAAAGTTTTGTCGCAAAAATTTTAAAAATGTCTTTTTACGTATTGACGCAATATGACATCGAGCTATGTCGAGAATATTCTAGAATGTTTTCTACTCTTCCGCGTGACAGGGTATAAAAGGGCGAGCGCTCGTTCTAGTGGACAGAAATGGCTTCGATCTCGCAGGAACAACTTCGAGCGATCATTTTTTACGAGTGGCGGCGCGGCACGAACGCAAGCACAACTGCTAAAAATATACAGGATGCATTCAGCGAGAACGTAGTTTCTCATCGAACAGTCCAGCGTTGGTTCAATCGTTTTAAATCTGGAGACACAAGCCTTGAAGATAAGGAACGTTCCGGACGACCGTCGACCATCGATGATGAAGCATTACTCCGCTGCATCAAAGAAAAACCGGAAGCAAGTACGCACGAGCTAGCAAGAGAACTTGGCTGCACCCAACCGTCAATAGTCAATCACTTACACAACTTGGGATACAGGAAGGTTCTAGCTCAATGGATACCACACCGTCTCACCGACGACAATAAGAACTGTCGCGTGACCATCTGCCAGTCTCTCCTGCTTCGCCACCATCGCAAGGAGTTTTTAGAAGATCTTGTGACGGGAGATGAAAGCTGGGTCTTGTATGATAACAGAACGCGTTTAGCCTACTGACTTCCTATCGGAGAAAAACCGCCACACCAACCGAAATCTGATCGTCACTCACAAAAGGTTTTGTTGTGCTGTTTCTGGGACGCAAAGGGAATGCTGTTTCACAATTTTCTCCCTGTAGGTAAGACGATCTCCTCTACACGATACATCGAAAATCTCCAGGAATTGGCAAAAGCTATAAGAAAAAAACGGCCAAGACGCGCGACTGTGCACCTTCTCCACGACAACGCGAGACCCCATGTCGCAAAGGAAACCCACAAAACAATCACTGAGCTTCACTGGAATGCCGTTCCTCATCCACCATACTCTCCCGACATCGCGCCATCTGACTACCATTTGTAGTCAACTTTCGAAAACGTCGACGATCTCAGAAGGGATATTTCAAATTTCTTTGAGTTCCAGCCGCCGCAGTTTTGGGCAAAGGGAATAAATGAGTTGCCAACTAGATGGTCGAGTGTCATAGAAACCGATGGCGAATATATTGTTGATTAGAAATGTTTTGTATAAGATATATAAATAAATAAATTATATTGAAATTATTGCGACAAAACTTTTTTATCAACCTGATATATCATTCAAAAGTATTGCATACATTACCTAGGTACAGTATGTAATGGTTGACGATAAATCAAGTGTTGTATACATTGCCTTGATGAACCCGGTATTGTATAGAATAACTAGGTATTCTATATAATGCCTGCATTATACACATTGCCGGTAACACACACACGTATATACAGGGTGGCCGGAACATTGACATCCAAAAATAAAATGTAGGTCCCTTGTATCGTGGGGTATCCGAATCACCCCCATGTATGTTTCGCGACTTTTCATAGTTTTCGAGTTATGAATTTTTTTCTGAATTTTTGACCTGACCAATTTTAGAAAAATCTTAAAAAAAGTAGAAGACTGTCGAGATTTTTTTTTGCAACTGAAGCTTCATGAGTAGTACTTTTATGCATAAAATAATCAGCTTCGTAACTGTGATGAAAGTTATGAAAATGTTGGTCTAAAGTGAAAAATTTACGTTCGGTAAATTATGACTTAAATTTTCAACTTTAAATTAAAAATCTAAACAGGTGAGTTCATGGTTCCTAATTAGGCCTTAAGAATGCGCCAGACTCTCACTTTTAATAATCATTTTAAAAAAGTAGTACTTAATAGGGCTACTTTTTCTAAAGTTGGCCTTCAAAGACAGCGAGGTGGAAAATTCTTAAAATCGGCGATTTGATTAAAAAAAAATTGCCATTTTATCATTCCTAAGGTTATTTAGTTTGTTAACTAACCAAAAATGACTGCAGGAAAGCTAAGATTTAAACATTTGGAGGTTTCTTCTTTTAGTTTAATTTAAGTTTAATAAATTTTGCGCAATCCGTTCTCGTGGATCAGGTGAAAGAGTTGCGCCCTCGTTTACAACCCGTAAACGAGGGCGCAACTCTTTTACCTGCAATAATAATGGGCCGAGAGGATAAGAGACCGAATTATTGCTATCTCTCTCACTCTCGGTGGCGAGAGGGGCAGCGCGCAACCGAAGCCAACGCAAAACAAGTTACTTTTTTTAATGATCATGAAAGCTGAGACTCCGACGCATTCTTGAGGCCTAATTAGGAACCATGAAGTCACCTGTTTAGATTTTTAATTTAAAGTTGAAAATTTAAGTCATAATCTACCGAACGTAAATTTTTCACTTTAGACCAATATTTTCATAACTTTCATCACAGTTACGAAGCTGATTATTTTATGCATAAAAGTACTCCTCATGAAGATTCAGTTGCAAAAAAAAATCTGGACAACGTCTTCTACTTTTTTTTAGATTTTTAAAAAATTGGTCAGGTCGAAAATTCTCAAAAATACAGAAAAAAATTCATAACTCGTAAACTATGAAAAGTCGCGGAACATACATGGGGGTGATTCGGATACCCCACGATACAAGGGACCTAAATTTTATTTTAGACGTCAATGTTCCGACCACCCTGTATATATATATGCAACCACCTTAGATACAGGGTTCCCCTCTTATCTCTGCCACCCGAAATAACTCAGTAATTATCGACGTCACAAAAAAATGTTCCAGACAAAAGTTGTACGGTGTGAAAGGGGCCGTCAAATGCGATCAATTTTTTTTATTTCGGTGGAGGCTCTGACGCACAGTGAAGGTCACCTCCACTTTTTAAAAAGGAATGGTGCATTATTTTTCAACAATCTTGTGGAGCACTTCAAGCCGCATAAAAAACATTAGGGGGTCAAAGTCGTTCAAGGTCATTCAAGGTCACCTATTAAAATGAAATACAAATCTAAATATCTCGGATCACTACCAAATATTTGGTAGTGATCCGAGATATTTAGATTTGTATCATCGAGACTGACCTTGGATGGCCTTGAACGACTTTGACCCCCTAATGTTTTTTATGCAGCTTGAGGTGCTCCACAAGATGGTCGAAAAAAATGTTCTATTCCATGTTAAAAAGTGGAGGTGACCTGCAGTGTGCGTCAGCGCCTCCACCGAAATAAATAAAAAATTGCTCGCATTTGATGGCCCCCTCCACACCGTATAGCTGTTGTCTGGAGCATTTTTTTGCGACGTCGATAATTACCGAGTTATTTCGGGTGGCAGCGATAAGTAATATGGACACTGTATATGAGGGTGTTGAATTGGGGGGGGGGGGGGGCGTTATATGAGGGCGTTAGGTGCACTATTTTCTCGAATTCAAAGTTGGCAGTACACATGTTGATAGGTCCATACTGTCCCGCTAAAACGCCATAGGTGACATTTGTGCGATGCCTTAACATCAATTTAAATTGTTTATACAATGGCAAGTTTTGTTCAAAATAAGTCACATTGGCGGGCAGTTACTCTCCATTATTATACTTGTTAGAATTATGTATACATATAATTGCTAAAAATATATTTTTATATAATTCTAGCAAGCAAAAGGGCGTAACAATGCGAATTCAGCCTTTAGAGAGTAGCAACCCATGGGTTTTTGAATCATTTTTTCAGTATTCGCTCATCTTCTATGTTATACATAGGTAGAATGAACGTTAGCATGTTTCACGAATTTTACGGGCACGGCCACGGAATTGAGCGTAAGGCTAAAGAAAAAGAAGAAGAAGCAGAGCCGCATCAGCTGCTTTATGGTTTTGTTAAGCGACTTGCTTATAACGATCGCAATGCGCGCCGCTTTGCCCACTGATTAAAGATTTTTACATCCCCCATCCCTCTCTTGGTCGTAACCGCCACCATTAACCGGAATTTCCTCGAAGCAGCATCCCCCCTCCCCTCTCCCGACGCGCCACCCGATCATTACTTCGCTTCAGGGACTCCCTGCACCTTTTGAAACGCTGACGTTTATGCGGTGATACTTTTTGTATGCACAAACGTAGCCTTGTATTGCGTACCCATCTCCTTTATTTCCTTTCTCTACTAATAAAACTGTAAGGGCTGCATCGTCCATACTTTTTTTACTTTCAAAAAATTTCTTCACAGGTTGTTTATATTAATTGAAAAAATTAAAAAAAATAGTATGTTGAAAAAAAATGGTACGTCTCGAATCGATTTGAATTAATTTTCCACGTAAAGACAGCTTATGGGAGGACACCACAGTGACGAGCCGAAAAAGGGTCATTTTTCGGATTTTTGTTTGTCGACTAGATTATTTATTTGGGATTTGAAAAAAAAAGGTATGTCATTAAGCATACGTTGAACTTATTTCGAGTAAATTTTTATTCGAAAAAAAAAATTGATTATAAATTAACAACGTTATTGAGGTATTATAGAGCCTCGTATACAAAAATGTGGTCCAACCGCCGGATCGATAAGTTGAAAATGGTTGGTCTGAAAAATAAAAGTAGAAAAGTTTAAAAATCTATATAAATGTAGACCGAGCAGTACGTGACCGATTTCCGAAAAAAAAATCACAAAATGGCGAGTTTTCCCGAAAAAATGTAATTTTAGCGATATTTTTACTTATATTCGGGGACTTGAAAAAACCTAGATTAAAAAAACGACTACGTACAGCGATAGCTACTGCAATTACGAAAATTTTGGTTTTTTATTATTTTATATCGGACAATGATAGTCCGATCTACAGTTATGATTCCGGCCAAGTAGAGAAAAGTCGTTTTGAGAGAAACGCGATCGAAACTTAGCATACGTAAATCGTTGCATTGCCTGCTCTCACTAAATCATCTGTAACTTAAACAATTTTAAATATGTATTCCTGAAATTTTCCCCCATATTCTTGACTATGGATACTTTGGCAAAATACAAATAAAATCGACTTTTTTACCCATCACAGTGATGTCCCCTTTCAAAGTGTGCAATATGATTCAGGCTATTAAGAATTATGCCGGGTAGCTTGAATTGAAATTACAACAAAGAAGCATACATACTAATCAATATTACATTTATATCAAGTCAACAAGCGAGCGCAAACAAGCCAACAGATGAGCAAACGAATGAAGAACAATCGTACAAAAATTTACAAATAATCAAAAGCCGCGGGTAATTTTTATTTTTCTTTTTAATTGTCTTTACAGATAATTATTTTGAGGCAGGGAGGAAGGAGGAAAAAGAAAGACAGAGGGAGAGAAAGCGATTTTGGTGAGATAGAATCCTGGGACCGACGCTGCTTGATGGGCGGTCGAAATTCGTCTCCGGCGGTTCTTCTAAAGGGGTATCCCTTTCTGGAAAATTTAAAAAAATCGTTTTTTGCATACTGTCATAGTGTGAACCTTCAAGAATATTTTAAGACCAATCGGACCCTGAAATCTAAAAATTGACGAAGTTGCACCTATTTTAGTGAAACAGTGTGCGTCACAACATTCGCACTATTGACTGGAATTTGCACAGCTAGCATTCAAACAGTAGTCATTTTCGGTTCACGATTGCATTTTTTAATTGGATGAACCATTTGTTAATAACAGTGTCTTCAGCATGCCGTTTTTCAAGAGAAAAATGAGGTTTTCTTTGGAGAAGCTGTCAATATTTCGTATTTTTCGAAATTTCGAAAAGTGGCTCGTGTACCACAGCTAGGTGGATATATTTGAAGAAAAACATTTTTTTTTGTTTCTAATAGGAAAGGGTTCAATTGAAAAGGGTAATACATAAGAACCCGCAATGCTATACATTAGAACTCATTAAATAATTTAAACATTATATATATATGAGGAAAATCCGCAGTCGTTCACCGATGCATGTTATGGAATACTGATGGGCTTTTTTTTCCTTTTCTCCAGACCTAGATATGTCAAATCGAATTTGCAAGCCGTGACACAAGAAGTTCTCTACTCGAATATGACTACCCATTCGCATGCATCACTATGTAGCTCGTTTCGCCCATGGAAGCTGTTGATAAGGCATATACCGGAACATCGGGAAAAGTCGAGGACCGCAAGTGCCGTGTAATAGAAAGGCAGACGAGTATGGATGCGGATAGAAGACGGAGAAAGAGAGATTGAGAAACCGAGAGGTGAACGAAGGAAAGATATCTTTCGCAAGACGCGACGCTTAGCCTGAGGGCTTGGTTAACGAGTAAAGTCACTACTCCGTCCTTCTCTTCGTCTCTCAACCTACAGGGTTGTTGGTACTCGCTCTCGTACAAATTATATATATATATATATATATATATATATATATATATATATATATATATATATATATATATATATATATATATATATATATATATATGTATGTATGTATATATATATATATATATCTGAATATATGTGTGTATGTATATATGTTCCTCGTCTTCGTCCCTTTGTGATCTCGTTGGGTTCTCCCTCGTCGCCGCTGTTCCCAGCGTAAAAGTAGAACCCAACAACTTTGAGACGGGAGTGAACCAACCAACCAACTAACTCGCAATAATCTCGACCTCCAGCGCGTACATAGCATATACCTCTTAATAAAAAGATCCGGAGAGGAAGAAAGACCACGAGAGAGAGAGAGAGAAAGAGAGAGAGAGAGAGAGAGAGAGAGAGAGAGAGAGCCATAGCGCACGAGTGAACCGAGAACTTACCGGAAGAGGATTTATAAAAAAAACACGCGGAAGACACGTTGCTTTTATCTGCTCTTTAGCTTTTTTCCGTTTATATATCGTAGAGCTACTCTCTTTCTCCCTTTCTCTCTCCCTCTCTATCTCTCTCTCTCTCTCTCTCTCTCGAGTTCCCAAGAGTATAAAAAAGACGGTGATGATATGAGAAACAAAAAAGCAAAGGTTTCCCAGCTTTTTGCGAGTCATTCCCAAGATGCTCCATATGTTCCGTCACGAGGAAGATATTAAAATGTGCATTAATAATGTACGAGCATGTTGACTAGCCGGTTGGACGGGCGACCTCGTTTATGAATTCAGACCAGTTGGGAATTATTCTTACGGAAAGCAGAAAAATTTGAAAAAACAATCTTCGTCTATACATGTTTTGTCGCAACTATGTGAACCAGCCAGTTCTTCTCTCGTTGTTGAAAATGAAGGAAACAAAAAAAACACAAACAAAAACGGAAACAAAATTGGGTAGTATCCGTTGGAGATTTTTTTTTTTGATGACTGCATCGTCGCCCGCAACCAAATAAACCATACGGGATAAATCTCTTCGCGAAATGATGAAAACTCCGTCACTGCTTTTTCTCTTTTTCTCTCGGCCATTTTTTTCGAATCCGAAAAAGATTACTCTGTCACAATTCGATCGACGTGTGTTTTTCATCCGTTTTCGCATCGCAACCGGCTAGCGTGATACATGTGTGTGGGTGTACATATATATGCAGACATGTGGGCGGGTGTACATATATATGCAGACGAACAAGACACCATGGGCTTCGACAAATATAACAGAACATTTTTCTGCCACGAGTAACACACGTATCCCGGAAATAAATATATTTGTTCGACCATTCGGATTTTCTCTTCCGCCCGTACATTTACTGACGATACTATTGCATTCCGAAAATATTTACTCCGCGCCCGTATGCATGTATATTTATATATTTACGGAACGAGCAGTGGTGCAGTCGATCGAGCTTTGAGCTGACGTTCCGAAGGTCCCAGGTTTGATTCTCCCCGGCATCAGTGGATATTTCCAAATGTTTTCTCTGCGCGCTCGGGGCTCGCAATCCACCTCAAAAATGAATGGTCCTTCCCGAAAAAAACATTTGGTCGGGGTAGAAGAGGTTGCAAACGCAGCGGAAGCTGTGAGGTCCGAAAGAGACCGGAAAAAGAAAGGGTCTATGGTAAAAGGCAAGTGTTAGGCCCAGCAGGGCAAAACGGATGCCCTTGGAACCTAAGTTATTTAGGTACACATTTACAACCCCTGGTCAGTACCTTCAAAGTGGACAGTGGTGTCAGTCGTGATTTGTCCATTTTTACAAGGGGTAGGTGCCTTCACAATCTGTCGAAATTAGGACGCGTTCTATGACTCTTCTCACAGAAATTTGGCGGGCTGAAACTATTTTCTGACACGTTTTTTTAGGCAATGGTGTAAGGGGTTGCGAATCCTTTTTGGGAAATACCAGGTGTCATAGAAACTTTGTGGCTACGAAGAACTCCATTGTAGGAAGAAAGGCATGCATATGACGAGGACTGGTGCAAACTTAGACAGGGGTTAAGCGGGCGTCCCGGTATACCGAGTGCTCACCGTTTCACCCTCCACTCTTCGCGCCCCAGGAGCAGACGTTTAATACTTCCGGCGAAGAACCACCAATTATATCTAAAGTGAAGTTCAAGTCTGCTGCTGGTTCGGCCGAGAGGCAAAAAAGCAGAAAGGTGGTCGAACTACAAACCGAAGAGTTTCAAACTTCGGATTAATTTGATCGCATTTTTTTCCAAGTTGGTCTCAAGATTTTACTGGCAAGATGGCGTGAGCCCATCGCTAATTCGAGCCTTCTTTTCCTCCGAATGCAGCGGAGCACAATCTCGACAGGAAACGAAGAATGTGTCCGCGTTTGTGGACAAATGTTGCAACAAGGCCACGACAGGTGTGGATGATACACAATCCACGGAGCTGGAGTTTGTAGAAGCCTCAAGACGTTTTCTCGCGAAACGAAAGGTGTTTTTTTTTCCATCAAGGTCCTGACTCTAAACCCAAAGAGATTGGTTGCCTAGAGTGTTCGAGACCTAGTTTTGGTGGACTTTGCAGGTGGGATGAACTGTCTACTCGTGCTTCGTTAGTTAGCTGCTGGCTTGCTGCTCCCATGGTTGCTGTTCAGTGCAGGTAAGCCGGGATGGAGAAAGATACATCAAACACTGGGTAGCCATTAATATGAGAGTTCCACAGGGCGCGGTAATATGTGTTCATGAGAATTCTCCTGTAGATTGTCGGTTGAGCGAGAAACCAAGATACAGAGAGGGGTAGAGAGAAAAAGAGAGAGAGAGAGAGAGAGAGAAGAGAGAGAGAGGGGTTGAGGTGTTCTAAGGTGGAGATGCTCCGAATTATATTGCCCAGCCAACAATTCGGGAATGCCACCCTTTGTACTGTAACTTGGTCTTACACGTGTACAATGATACATATGTTAGGCAGGTACCGTAGTATACTATGCACTAGCCGACTGTTAGTAATGCGCCTTGCCTTCTGTTGGTAATTCGATACAGAATGTGGCACCGCGCTCAACGCCTCCTGTACCCCTCGCCCAAATGTGTTCTATCGTCTCTCCGAGGGAAAGAGCAGTAGTGGCTCTTTACCTCGAAACAAGAACCGCATCCCTCCGATATACCCTCCAGAGTGGGTGTCAGACTCCGGCACGTCTCCCGTTGATCCTCCACGACTTGATGAACTATGCCGTCAGGGGTACACTCCAACAAACATCATCGAAGGTACATACAAATCCGGGATGTGTTTATTACCACCCATCAGTTGGGAGTCTCATGGCAATCTTGAGCAAGTATATGATGACGTGACTTTGTCCGCGAGCTTTGCCGGAGATGAAAACGGGCCATAATCAACCCCCGCCGGTAACATCCCTCCAGCCTCCATATCTATCATTTGGATTTAGAGCCTATTCATCAGAGCCTCGTTAAAGCCTGTTCATCGGGGCCTCTTCGTCATGCTGATTTTAATTCATCGGACTTGTTTGGGCTTATCGCGCGCCTTGTAAGATTGATTGAACTTTTTCGAGGCGCGGTGTGACTGAAGTATGAAGTATGAACAGCCCAAACAAACACATGTACCAATCTGATCTGCAAATCAGATCTTTATGGAATAATAACATCCTTTGGGCTAATCGTCACATGCCAGTATGGAAGATCGCGAGAAGAAAGTAAATTAAATGAGAATAATTATTAGTTATATAAATGTCGCAAAAAAGTTCTGCTTAGCATCGTTTTGAAGAGAATCCATGTAACAAGTAGTATACATATATGTCGCATCCCAAATAGGGTTTTACAATCGGCACAGTAATGGCCCACGACTGGTTGCCAGAGAAAAAACGATGGCGCTGTAATGGCTATATAAACGGGCCAGATCCGCACCATGCATGGTTGTTAATGGTAAACCATGAATGGCTGGTAAGACTTGGCCAAATATCATACGCCCATATTGGCCCAGCAACGGCTGCCGGATCTTCTGCCGGAAATGAAAACAAAAAATTTACAAATTATGAATATAAAAATTCTAGTAGTATCTTTTTTGTTTTCTTATGCTTTATTTATGTCTATGTACATAGAATAATTGCATTAAAAACGCTTTCTGCATTGTTCAAGTTTTTACCTATTATCGGGCTCGAACCTACGTCTTTCGTTCTAGTGTCGAGCGCCCTACCCACTTAGCCATCCTAACACTTACAGAATCCATCGTTCGTTCGTTCCTTACTTTTATGCCGATAATTTTATTCGTGACATTAAAGTTTACCGACAATGTTTTTGGTCCATTTAGGCTGTGAAAATAACTCGCTCGTTTTGGGTGAAGTTCCGAAGAGCATACTCCTCTGATCGAGCTGAAATTTTGCACCGAACTTCCTCTCATTATCCTAAGAGAAACCCTTAACGGATTTTTGACGACTAGCAATAGTTTTCTATATATGGCATTGCAAAGTTTATTATTTCACGCCACACGAGTATATCTATATATCCGATAGATACCCCCCGCTCCTCCGGCCTCGCTGCTTCCTGGCAAACAGTGCTCGCCCGTACGTGCATATCACTTGCCATGTGGGATGGGTTTGTTTGGGTTTATTTAATATAGTAGAAGCGCAGTACAATAAATAACTTTCAATATACGATATATCGAAAACTATTGCTAGTCGCCAATATCCTTTTAAAGGTTCTCTTAAAATATTGAAAAGAAGGCTTCATCAGTGGGATATGCTTTTCGAATCCGTATCCCTTGTTTTTACGTATTACAGTTTAACGACCCGCATTTCCAAATGCCCAAATACAAACCATCAATGGCTGGAATAGATCTGGCAAGCCGCTCACCGCCTACGATATCCCAATGCTGATCGTCATATTATCGGTGCGATGGTATTGGCCCACCAATGGCTGGCATGGATCTGGCAAGCCGTTCATCCGCCTACAGTACCCCAATGCTGGTCGACGAATTATCGGCCGATTATCAGCAAACCGTTTAATGGCTGAATGCTGGCATTTTTGTTACCACAGGCGACCCTATATGGGATGGGGCTAAATCCAGTTCTATGTAAAACAAAGATTAATGTGTGGGTGTGTGTATGCAGAAAGACCACTTTTAACACGTTACATATCTGTAGTGTTGGTTATCAGCACATTTAGCAGTTTTTACAACAGTCCTTACATTTCCTTCGAACCAATGATTGATTTTGAGGACAGGACAATCCTAGACTAGATAAATGGTGACTTTGAAGGTATTTGGCTTCATGTTGAGTATGAGATGATCCCCACAGTCGACTGTCTTCAAAATCACCTTTCCACATATATAATTACACCCACGCATATTTATGTAGTCGCATATATATATATATATATAAGCTAGGTAGTACTAGAGATAAAGTGAGAATCATATGCTCCTGATGAATTATAGCCAAGGGCAAAGTGGAAAGTTCTCTCGAATCCCATTATCCGCGGCGGCGGCGGCGGCGGCAGCAACTGACTAAAAACCGATAGTTTAGTTGGCCGCTCACTTATAGATCCAAACCCACTGTGATATCGATAGCCTCCATGAATTACTTACTACGGTTAATCTCCACGTTCGTCAACGAAGACGTAACTCTTGTGCTCGTGCCGTTGCAGTTACGACTTTATCCAAAGATATGAGTTACGACGGTACTTACGCCTTATTACCCAGCCGATGTATCATGACTCCAAGTCGAAAGGGCATCCGCCTAGAGCATTCTCCTGTACGTAGTTACCCGTGAAACTTCAGCTACACGTTGAGGAAAAAAAAGCTGGGTCAGGAATAGAGAATTCGAATATTAATTGTCTGCCACGAAACGAAACAGCGTCAATCAGACCAGTCGATACTTTCCGTTGCTCATATTTTTCAACGGATTAATCCACCCCAGGTGGGGCAAATGTGCCATTGGTCGGAATCGGTCTGCAAGCATACGAGGAAAAATAAATCCCCTCATAAGCTCTTGCGCGAATGAAGTACGCTGGGTGAATAATTTTCAAGTAAGTTTTAGAAATTTGAAACATGTTCGTCGATACAGGTAACGATGAAAACTGTAACGGAGTGGAGAGTGTTTAGTTTTCGCTCGATATAGACATCTCTCTCTCTCTCTCTCTCTCTCTCTCTCTCTCTCTCTCTCTCTCTCGCTCTCTCTCGCTCTCTGCCTCTCACTCTCTTTCCAGGGATATTGAAATCAACGAGCGGAAAGCAAAAGTTAACCAGACAGCTGACCCAACAAGCTACGACGACGTGCACTAGAATGTTCATTCCCTTTTGCACGTATACACGTGCATGTACGAACATTCAGGCGCACCTCATGACTACGGATGTATGTAATAATGCACATGCATATGTTTTTCCATACATGCCCACATACACCCTCACATATATATGTACAGGGTGTCCCTTGAATACCACGTCATACTTAAGAGGGTGCCAGATTAGATCAGGACCTAAGTATCAAAGTTTGCTCTTAGGAAAAAATTTAACATTTTTTAGATTTTTGGACCTTCGTGAATTTCGTGAAATCCCTTGCATGATCTTTTACTGCATTTTCGACAATAGACTTTTTTGGAATCCTTTTTGGTATGAAAATGGTCTTGGATAGTGGCTTTCTCCAAGAGACGTCTTAGGGACATTATTTTCATTAAGTAAAAGAATGCGAACAAACTTTTTTTGAGCTACCTTTGTCTCTATTGGAACCATTTTGTATGTAATAGAAAAATCAACTATTCAAGACTATGTTGATACCAAAAAGTAGGTACAATCGAACCTCGACATAAGGAATCTCTAGGGGAGTCTGTTATATCGAGATTTCGTTATATTGAGGTTACATCGAGATCATGTTCCTTAAAATGTCCTTTAAAAAAAATATATATATATATATATATATATATATATATAATATATTTATAATACATTAGTACTACAAGAAAGAAAGGTTTAAATTAGAGCAATTTTTACAATCAATTAGCCATTAAAGCATAATGTATATTATTTTGTCGTTGTATCAAGGTTTCAGGTGTCTATCGGAAGGAAATGAACAAATATTCATTATATCGAGGTTCGAATGTATTTAAAAAAAAGCTCATTTGTCGAAAACGTAGCATAAAAGATCATGCAAGGAAAGAGAAATTACGAAATTTAAAAAAAGTTCATAAATCTCAAAAACGGTGGCGGTTCTTCCTTAGCACAAAACTTGATATTCTGGTAGATCATGATACAATCTTGCACCCCTTCAAGTATCACATGGTATTCACGGGACAGCCTGTAGTTATATGTATATACTTTTCAAATCTTTTCAAAGGCAAAAAAAGAACGCCAAGTAATAAAAAATCTGCCCGATAACATTATCGCTTGCTATACCATATAAAAATGTGCGATTTATCTCGAGATATTTTTTATTTTTATTTAAACAATGGTTTTATTATATTGTTTAAACGCAAATGTGCAAAAAAAGTAAAATAACTTTTTATAAAATAGCCAAACAAGTTTACTAGCAATGTTGTAAACAAAATTGTGAAACTTTATGAATAATATACTTCTTTTTTTAAGAATCATATTACTTTTATAATAATAAAACGTTTACGGGACACCCTATATATATATAAAGGAAGTTCAATTTGAAGCCCATTCATTGATACGATGTTAGCTATCAGCCCACCTGGCTCTTTTTAGGATAATCTTTTAATTTTGTTCAAGCAATTTGTTGATTTCGATGGCAAGACGGTCCTTGAAATGATCTCCATATAATTATGCTCGTATATATCTAAAGACAATTTTGAAGACTTTCTCGAAGTCGAATGCCTTCGGAATCACTTATCCCTATATACGTATATAGTGAGGGCATAGTTGGTACATGTACGCATGGTTGACGGTATGGCCCAAGAGACTCGGCACGCGCGCATACTGAACGAACCGAAACGAGACGGAACGAAACGAAACGGAGCACCTTGAACGACTACATAGCAGAAAGTTTAACGGTAGGTGAATAGGCTATACGGTGTTCGTTCCTGGCAACGACAGAGGCAGAGAGAGGGTTGCGAGAATTTCACCCTCGTATACGTACGTAGGGTACGTAATAATAGGTGCACGGTTCGTACACTGTTCTCCACACCTGCTCCGTATCGAACTTTCGCGATTATTAAGGGTGGACGTAAAATACAAGAAAAACGAAAACGCCGGTGCACTCGCAGACATTTGTGAACAACGGAGCAGTTGGAAATTAAATGAAGCAGTGAGAAAAAAATGAGGGCTCTTTATCAAGTTTGTCGTAATTTACAAGTATGATTAGTTAATTTCAAGTATGTTGAATCCACGTTGATTTTCCGTTAAGGCGGGACGCCACTTTGACAGGTAAAAAAAGTCGATTTTGTACATTTTCTCAATGTATACATTTTCATGAATATTTGGAAAAAAATTCAAGTTAAAATAGTACTAATTGATCAAGATATAAACGATTTAGTGAGAGCACGTAGCGCCACGATTTACGAATACTAAAACTTTCAACCGCGTTTTTCTTGAAATGGTCGGAATCATGACTGTATCTATAATTGGCCAATTTCCAATAAAAAAAAAAATTACTTAGCTGCAGTAGCTATCGTTGTACGTAGCCGTTTTTATTTTCTTTAATTTGGTTCTTTTCAGCCCCCGAATATAAATAAAAATGTCACCAAATTACACTTTTTAACACTCGCAATTTTGTAATATTTTCAACGGCTACGTACAACGTGAACGACATTTATGTAGATTATAAAACTTTTTTATTTTTATTTTTCAGACCAACCATTGTTAAGTTATTGATCCTGCTGTCGAACCACATTTTTTATACAGAGACTCTGTTATGCCTCAATGACGTTGTTATTTTTTTTCTGAAATTTTGATTTTCGATTTCATTGTTCGACAATTCGGAAGTCAAAACCGAACTTTTTCAATCTTGCAAGCAAAAAAAAAAGTTAAACGTGGTGTCAGATGGAATTCTATTAGGGTGGGATATAAATGTAGACCGAAAAAGACTTCCGACTTCCATACTGTCGAATAATGAATCCCAAAATCGAAATTTCACAATAAAAAGACTGTAAATATCGGAAGCGCAAGATGAGCTTTGGTGAAAAGTACACAAAACAAGCCTAACACGTATCTAAATTTTTTAGAACTTCGAAAATGGCCCGGTCGGACTGTTCGATCTTTCGAAAGGTGTTTTTTGACACCAGATGCGAAGTCTACATTTACGTGACTGAAAAACAAAATGAGAGGGAAGGAAGGACGGAAAATAAAATAGAAAATGTTAAAAATAAATGGATTTAGAAAGAGAGAGGGGGGAGGGAGGGGTGGGAGGGAGAGAAAGAATATTTATTGAAGCTCATCATTCTGTCGGGCTTCACTTCTTCTCTCTCTCTCTCTCTCTC